>VRLP01001635.1:32500-119109 GCA_009660295.1 Lophius piscatorius | reverse complement strand
ACACAGTTGACCATGGAATACTCCTACACCGCCTACATCACACCACTGGACTCACTGCCACCGCCCTAAACTGGTTTCAATCCTACTTCACCGACAGAACAGAATACGTTTCCCTTGGAAGTTCAAGGTCCCGGACACACACCGTCACTTTTGGGGTCCCCCAGGGATCAGTCCTTGGCCCCATTCTCTTCATACTGTACATGCTCCCCCTTGGCCGTGTCATCAGTCGATATGGACTCTCATTCCATTGCTACGCTGATGACACGCAAATCTACATAAAAACTGACACATGTTCCTCCGCAACTTCTCCATCCTCATCGTCATCCTCATCTCCCCTGTTAACTCTTTGGGTACAGGTGAGTACAAACACTGAATTTTTGGAATATGTCGAATCATGAGCTCATCCCATGTCAATGTATACCTCAGGTCAGTGTGCAGGGTTTTTAAGTTCCCTTTTTCTTCAAATATTTAGTGAAGCCCGTGTTAAAGGAAAAATTAAATAAGAAATATAATTGCAATACCTTTTGGAGTGAATGTTTGTTGAAGAATGAAGTATCATAATTAGTCAATTTGAAAGTATTTGGTGCCCAGAATCTTCGGGGAGATTTTGATTGAAGGAAATCTGCCTTAAGCAGCAGCATGGAATATCCCCCCTTTTGGAGTCTGGATACTGGTGGTGGCAGCTGATGGCTCTGCTGAGGCTCATGCATGTTGGCTCATGGCTCTGCTGATGGATAAGATGAGATAAGATAAACCTTTTTTAGTCCCACAATGGGAAAATTGCAGGGTTACAGCAGCAGAGCATGTTACAGAATACAGAATATTCTGTAACATGTACAATACAGGACAGGATTTGTGAGGACTAAGTGGAGATGGGGAGTTGGAGGGTCGGGTAAACCAGCTGCAAGCAAGAACTAGATGACTGGAGCGAGACATATTTAAAGACAGCAGCTGATGGTTATGGGCTATGACTCCAAGAGTGAAACAGTGATTGACTGGATGAGGCTACCTGATTGAGAGCAGCTTATATCAATTGATGCCCCAGATCTTGGGTCACAAGTGTGTGAGAGGATAAGCTTTCTGACTGAACTTTCGATAGATCTTCAAAAATAGTTTTTAAGTTATCGTGTTAACATGAAGGATCATCAGCGTACGCGGCATTAAGGATTCCATGAAAAGGAAAATAACAAAACAGTAAAAGAAATCTAACCAACCTAAACCTGGTAAAGAAATGAAATCCAAATCTCTCTATTCTACCTTTGATCTAAGGTTTAACCAAAATGCATAATATATCTCAATCTGCTTAATCCAAAATACAACACTGGCCTGGTCCCCAGAAATTGAATGCCTCTACCAAATTACTGTTGCATATTAAGTATCGCGCCGTTGTCCCAAAAGAATGCGGCTAGCGAGCTTCACATCAAAACCAGCTGGCCCGGCTATTGAATCCTCCCCTTGGCGCTGCTCCAACACGATTCATGGACTGGACTGGAACCCATGCCAATCAGTTGTCCAACAACCTGAACGAGGGCTGGACCAGGGGACGTTTCCAGCAGCGGGAGCCAGTCACACACGAGAGATTACACAGTGGAATTACACTACCACCCAGTAGGATGGGGTCGGTACCTGCTATGACCCCAACAGTCATCCATTGTGGCGTTGATTATTTACACTGTAAGAGTGTGGTAACACTCTCGAAGTATTAATTATGGGAACTCATTTATAATTGTTAAATATTTATAGTTCTCATATAAATTCTGCCTTTATTTTAAATCTGAAGGAGTTAAATTGCACGCATCATATTTGTCTGCAATAGAAGTGATTAAATAAGCAAGTTCCCCGAGACCACATTGACAAAAGGACTTATTCATACATATCAGAGGCAACAGTTGTAGCATAAGACTACATGAGGAAAAAATAAGGTGTAACAGAGGGAAGATAAAATAGGAAAAAGCAAAATAATATTTTTTCTGCCAGATCCTATTATGGCTGGCATCTTAGATTTGGCTCACTGATCCGTCTTGAATAATCTGTCTCTCCAACATCTGTCTCCAATTACTTCTCTTTTCCACTATCAAATCCCTCATCAGCTTAACGGGGTATGAGCAAAGATGTGCATACAGTGCGGCAAAAGGCGATTAATTTCTTTCTTTTTTTCCCCC
This sequence comes from Lophius piscatorius, assembly GCA_009660295.1. Classification (NCBI taxonomy): domain Eukaryota; kingdom Metazoa; phylum Chordata; class Actinopteri; order Lophiiformes; family Lophiidae; genus Lophius; species Lophius piscatorius. Next base: position 116,947 of record VRLP01001635.1, on the reverse strand, counting down.
CTCTTTCCTTTTGAAGAAACAATGAGGACTAATGATAGCCAGGGATAATTAAACAAAAGAGAAAACAGATGCGAGAGAGAGAATAAGTTGTCATATTTCGTCTCAGGGGATGGATGTAACCCTCGCCACTGGAGCAAGTAGTCAGACAGAACGCCTCATGAGGGATTTATGCCACCTGTGCGCCCCGTTCTCATCATCTGAGATTTGACTTAATGTCAAAAGCGTCACAAAAGAGGGAACTGATTGATTATTGATCACTGATCATTGTTCGTGAGAGAATAGCAAGGGAAGCATCTTTGACTGTGGAACGTAGATAAGAGCGTTAGTATCACCTAACTTGATGTAATTAAGGCCAATTAATCAGAGAGTCACCGAGATTAATAGGGAAAATATATTTTGTACAAATTGCATCTAAATAATACATTTGCAAGTAACATCAATTTAATTCAATTTTGCGAGTCATTTTTTGACTGACTGGACTTTTGTTTTGTTTGTAGTTGTCCCAACAGATTTTTCGTGTTAATGCGATGACTCAAAAAGGTCTTTCATGGATCATTTTCCGATTTTATTCTCCCATAGAGCTTAATGTTAGGAAGAACTTAATTGATTTTGGGAAAGGTTAGATGTATATTCCGACGCTAGAGGGAGCTTTAATCGGCAAAAGTTTCAGTTTTATCTTCTCTTCTCTCAGTTGTATCACTACTCATGTTTGGATCAGGAATTTCTGTTGATTTTTGTCATTCATTCAATATCCAATCTTCCCAACAGACTTCATTGGTTACCGTAACTAACAATTCTGTTTAAAATGAGAATAGTAACTATAGAAAAAAGGACTTCATTGGACTTATTTATCATCACATTATTTAGTAATTTATTATAGTAAGTAGTACATTTTAATCTTAAGAAAAGTGTATAAATGATAGATTTCAAACTAATTGTGTGTCCAACGATGAATCAACACCTGAACGCTAATCATGCTAATGTCAGCTAGGGTTATTAGCATCTCATGCGTGAATGACGCGAATCCGCAAATATATGCCCTTCACTACCAGGAGTCATACTTAGAAAATTCCTCGCCACCATTTCACTCTATTAACGAACACGACCCAAAAAACACTTTTATGCCTCAAAACCAAACGTGGCCGTGTTTGAGGTCACAACTTTATTCGTTGATAGAGTGAATGAGACGGCTCCGTTTAGCTTCTCCTCCACCTCCACAGCACACATTCTACCGAACGACATCTGGATCTGTGATGTCTGGCTGACCATGCAAATAGTTCTGATAAATAAAGGAAATAAACAGACAGGACAACAATAGTCAGCTGCTGCGTTGACTCCATGTAGCACTCTTTAATTTAAACTTTTCATTTCATACTTTGAGACAGTTGGATAATTGTATTTTCTTTGATGACAGTAACAATAGCAACAACAAACTGACACTTTTACGAGAGCTTTAAGTTTCATTGAGTGACATACGGACACGTTCAGGTGTCTTTGGTCCATCTAGAACTTGAAGTACAATTCTGGAAAAATGTGGAGCATTTAACTCAAATGTAAAGAGAGAACTGTTTGTAAACGTTAGAAGCATTGCAAATTGACATATTAGTAAAACTCACCAACCCTATTAAACGATAGTTTCAAACTAATTGCTTCATGTGTGAGACAATGCTAAATAACTGGTAATACTGGTAAAATTGTCCTTCTTTATTATAGCCAGTGGTCTCTATCTGAAGTTTTTATAGTGTGTTGCAGCCACTTCATCAGCTTATTCCCACCGGAATGAACGCAGCACAGAACCTCCCACGAGTAACATTTCACATCCACTGCTCAAAGGCTGAAAACTGAACATTTAAGGAACTGACTTCACGCTAGAGGCCAATTTGTTATGCGCCAGCAGAAAAGTGTTTTTTAATGTAAGATATAATTTATGAGTGAGGGGATATGATAGTTTTCTCACATTCTTATGTAAAAGTACTGATATGGTGAGTATGTCATCCTAAACTTTGTCACATCTTTAATTTAAATATAACCAAATAACACAAAATGCAAATTCTAAATCATAATTTAAAACGATTTATTAAAATAAAAAAATTGATTTTACGTTTATTTTGTTTAAAGAAAACACATTTTAGTCTGAGTTACACAAACACAAAACTTAGAGCAGGTTCAGTTCTTTTTCACAGCACAGTTGTATGTAGGCTCAAACTCAAACTTTGGAGCAAAATGAAGAATCAGCTGTTCCTTTTGCATGTTGGATTCCCCTTGAAGGAGGAGGAGGGAGAAAAAGGAACGAGTGATTGAACCCTGGAGTAGTTTGGCGGTTTTGAAGTTCAAGCATGTCTAGACTCTGAAGCCAGAATATTTGAACTATGGATGAGATAGATGAAACTCTTGCAACCTGCCTGCATGTCCACTGGTTCGGTTCTGTAATATAAATGGAAAGCCTCGTCTAGAGACTTTCATAAATCTGAATGTGTACAGGTTCACTTTGAGGCGTACAGTTATGTGTAGTATGTATATGTGCTGTCACACTTTATTAATTCATGCATTTTGTTTCATCTGGTTCATAAAAACAGAACTATGCCTACGCTATCATCCCCGGCAGCAAGGGTACATCCTGGAAAAGCCCCCAAACACCTGCATTTCACAAGCAATCCCCCAGAGTGAACTCCTTATATTAAATGTCAGACAAACAGTTTTTTTCATAAAAAATCTCCCCCTAGTTATTAAATATGACCTATTGGAGTAAAATATGATTTATACAAGATAAACATCCCAGAGTGGATTCATATTCACCCAATTTGGATTAAATTGAAAAAACGGCTAGGACATTTTGTCCAAAAAAAACTGTTCTTTGTAAAATAAAGGCTTGCCCCCGTTAGAATAAAGGGGACCAGTGTTGCTCCTTCGTGTCGAAAGGATCAGGTTGACTGCCTCCAGGACGTCTTTTCAGGCACGTCCAACTAGGAACAGACCCCAGGGTAGACCCAGAACTCAGTGGAGGGACGATATTTCTCATGTGGCCTGGAAACGCCTCAGGATCCCCCAGGATTAGCTGGCGAGTGTTACTGTTATCTGGAAATGCCGTTTTAGCCTGCTGCCACAACGGCCCGCCCCCGGATAAGCGGGAGAAAATTAATGGATGGAAGGACCAGCGTTCGCGAAACTATGGCTCTAACACTTTTGGAGATAAAGCTCCCCCTAGTGTCGGAAAAACTATATTTTCAAAATCTAATATTTATATATAAATATAATTTATGAATATAAATATAGGGTAGAATAACCGACAAAAAGTTCCAAAAGTCAATGCAGCTCTTCCTCGGACTAAAGGTTTGTGTGGGTATAAAATTTGACAATGAACCATGGCATAGTTTTGGAGTTATCAAGTTAACACGAAGGATCTGCGGCGGCGAGATTCCACAATATTACATAGAATTAATTTCTGGGATAGAATTATTTCAAGGCTTGCGTCTAAATGTATCAACTGAAAACTATCTGAACTTTCCTTTCCAATGTCTTGAAATAATCAGACTCTAATCAACGCAACCCAGTATGGACTTATTTACAACACATAGACTTTTGGTGGAGACCTGGATCATTACTTCTATCCAAACATTTTCAAAGGATTTTCTGCCTTTCATTAAAGGGACATTACAAGTCTTTTTTTTTCTAAAATCCAGAAAATGTCTGCAACACTTTCACAAAAATGACACAATAGCGTCCTCCTAATATCGACCATACATGAAATTATGATCTGGATCTGAGTATTATTCTTGATCTAATTACTCACTTGCACTTAAAGATCACATTATAGCTAAACCTCAATTGATAGTCAGATATTATCTTTTAAAATTCTTCACAAATTACTGAGCTAGATTCTTAATAAAATTACTACAACTCAAATTATAATTAATTCATTATACCGCAAAAAAGTGCGGGGTATTGATTGATTTTAGGAAAGGTTGGTTGTATATTTCTGATACAGGGGGAGCTTTATCTTCAAAAGTTTTAAGGACAAAATTTCCTGTTTAGATATTCTAGATATATATAATATTTAGAATATTTCCTCCCTCTCATTCGTCACCATTTCACATCCCCCTGCTGCCCTTTCACTCGTTTGGTCGCCTGTGTTCGGTGTTAAGGTGTTCTTCTGACTTAATTATCTTCTCTAATCTTCTGAGCCGGAGATATTTTCACTCTGGCAGACTTCATGCGAAAAGGACAAAAAAAAAGGAACATACTGTACTTGATCTACCCGTAAATGTACGTTAGTTAAGAAAATGATGTCAGAAGAACACCTTAAATCCGAAAACAAGCGACCAAACGAGTGAATGAGCAGCAGGGGGATGGGAAACGATGACGAATGAGAGGGAGGAGGGACACTGAGATATATTTAATGATTAGAAATCTCACCATTGTCCATGTGACATTCATGAGAGAGAAAATTGAAGTGCAAAGCAGTGATTAGGATTCATAGGTGCATGTTTGATGGTTTTTGATTGTGCCACCTTGAAGAGGGTGTACTTATTTGTTTTCGTCTATTTGCATGTGATTATCTGTGTTGACTTTGATTTTTGTGGTTCTGTCAGTGTATCTAAGGAATAAAAGCTTCTAATAATTAAGTTGGTGCAAATGGAGTCATAACCCAGGACATGGAAGATAAACGAAAGTGGGTACGTGTGTGTGTGTGTGTGTGTTCGTGTTTACATATTTAAGATGGAGTGAGTGGTGTCGAGGGGATGGTTACATGGATAAACTCCCTGCATGTGCATGATAAACCTAATCTCCAAGCACACATTTTTAAGCAGGTGAAGCCCTCCAACCAAACATATTTAATGAGGAGTTAACTATAGAAAAATCCTAAATTGCACTATCATATTTATTTCTGATTTCAAATGTTATTGCAATGCTCAAATTGATCTCAGAAGGAAAGTGCTGTCATGTCCTCCGGGTGCTGTCTAAGGATAGTGTGCAGGTCTACAATAGAGTGCAGGATGTCATTTCTATTTGCATGGTAACAGGAAATTATTAAATGAAACTCTAAAATGTGACTTTAGAGTTTTGTGTTTTTGCATTTGAAGAATCAGGCTTATGTGTCTGGATTGAGCACTAAATGTTAAGAGAGAGAACGGTTGCTCTCCTATGAGAATGTGTTTTTATTTCCAGATTAAATCAACATGCCATGTTTAACATCCAGCTACAAACCAAATAAGGACATCTCTTTGAAAATCCTTAATTTAAACATTTTAAACATCATTTGTTGATCTAATGAAACCTCACAGATAGGATTGTAGGCTAGTTTAATCCGCAGAGACAGAATGTTTATTCCAGTAGATTATCTGTGATAATTGGTCTGTCAGACAGTCTCTGGCAATCAGACCCTTCAGGGATCAAAGATCTGTCCAGCGTAGCAGCAGCGGCATAAGCAGCAGCAGCAGCAGGTATATGCCCCCTGGAGTCTGGATACTGGTGGTGGTGGCTGATGACTCTGTTGAGACTGATGAATGATCAAGTTCATGGACTGGGTGGAAATGGGGAGCTGCCATACCAGCCGCCTGAGAGAACCAGATAGATGGAAAGAGTCACATTCAAAAAGAGGGCAGCAAGATGATAGACTAATGGTGTCAGTGTGTCATTGTGATCGGGTCCATGTGGGTGATCTCATGAGCAGCTGATGCCAATTGACTCCTCAGACCGTGAAGAGGGTCATTTAGACTCTTCATGCGAGAAGAGTGTGAGTGACAGAGAGCTGTGAGGCATGTCTGTGGCCTGAGCATGAAAGTCATCCTGACTAAACTTCTGCTAAAGCTTCATTACCTACTTACTTACTAACTTACTTACTTACTTACATACTTACTTACTAACTTAATTACTTACTAACTTACTTACTTACTTACTTAATTACTTACTTACTTACTAACTTAATTACTTACTTACTTACTAACTTACTAACTTAATTACTTACATACTTACTAACTCACTTAACTTACATATTTTCATACCGACTTCCTGACATTCAAGTACTTACCGTCTTAGTCACTGTAATTACTTAACTACTTAGTTACATACTTACTTACTTCGATACATACTTAAGTACTTACTTACATACATACTTACATACTTTGATACATACTTAAGTACTTACTTACATACATACATACATACTTTGATACATACTTACGTACTTACTTACATACATACATACTTACATACTTTGATATATACTTACGTACTTACTTACTTACATACATACATACCTACATACTTTGATACATACTTACATACTTCGATATATACTTAAGTACTTACTTACATACATACTTACATACTTTGATACATACTTACATTCTTAAGTACTTACTTACATACATACATACTTACATCCTTTGATACATACATACTTACGTACTTACTTACTTAAATGCATACTTACTTTGATACATACTTACGTACTTACTTACTTACATACATACATACTTACATACTTTGATATATACTTACGTACTTACTTACTTACATACATACATACTTACATACTTTGATACATACTTACATACATACTTAGATTCTTACTTACATACTTTGATACATACTTCCGCACTTACTTACTTGCATACTTTTAAACTAACTCACTCACTGATATCCTCACTTACTTACTGCCTTATTGACTGTCATACTTTTGTAATGGCTTACTTACTTAACTACTTATTTACATACTTACTAACATACTTAGTTACTTAATGACATACTTACTTACTGACTTCCTCAGTATTTTTTATAAACATTTACATAACTCTTTTCCGGTATATGTTTGCTGGTTTTTTTGCTACCATGTAAATTAATCTCCATTACTTCCCAGTGAAACGAAGTTAGCTCGTATTTCACTCTCAACATAAACATACCAAAAAGAAGCATTTGTTGACATTATTAGACTTATGAATTGTTTCTTGTGTTTTAAGTCAAAGTCGCCAGAGGTTACTGGTCAAAACATTGTTTTTCTTTTTTTTACCCAAAGACTGTTGCACCTTTTCATTTGCAGTAGAAATATGGAGATGGTTAAGGATGTATATAAACAGTTTAACCTGGATCACACCTTAATTGGAGAACAGCTGGGTGACATTACGCATGCAAAGGTGGGGCATTCAAAGCTACCTGGCTCAGATAATAATCACTTAACTGAAGAGCTCATCCATCTTGTTTGCCACTGTCCTTATGTTTCTTTATAGCGACAAACAGATGCTGGAGTTTACATCGCTGTCCTCTTCAACTCTTTGCCATTACTGTGTTTGGCTGCAGGCAGGTTACAATCCTCAGGACTACAAGCTGTGAACACCTGAGACTGTGGAAGCAGCGGCAATGTTGACGAGTTGATAAAGAAGTGCCATTTAAAAAGAGAAATGCAAAACAAAGCACTGGTAAATTCTACCATCAAGGGCAAATCAAGAGAATAATAAAGGCTCTGTCTGACTGCTCTCCCCAATAACAGCATTTTTGTCTCCAGAGTTCTAAGCCGTTAAACAGTTGCTAACCTGAATAGGGAGCTGCTTAGCTACGCTTAGTCACGATCAGGCAGCAGGTAGCACAGCAACAGGGATAAGACCTTCAATACATCACTTTAATGCTGCCCAATTATCATCGTCTTCCTTAATTAATCAAACCACAGCCAATATTAAACTAATGCATTATCTTTAGAGCTCTTGTTCTAATCCACCAAATCAACTGCTGCCTCTGCACGCGGCTTATGAAACACATCTGCAGGCGGATCACAGCGTCTCCCTCCGCAGGCCTCAGCAGCGTTTTCATTGAGGGAATGACTCCTTTTTATGCGCTCATATATAACGTTGGCATTGCTAGACTTATTTCATTGAGTTCGGTTTAATTAGATTAAAGCGAGGAGAAGATGCACCGCTCTGCTCTTTGGAGAACTGATGCATCTGAATGGATCTTCACAAATCAAGTGACCCCATGTGAGGTCCCGAACCCACAGCTGGAGAACTGTGTAATAGAAAATAATATAAGATTAATCATAACAGCCTTTACAACCCCTTGGTTTTTCCCTTTACTGCAGAGATTTGTACACCCTGTGCTATTCATTTAAAAATGTATGAGAATTTTTTATCAGAGGAATAATGAAATTCAAGTCTGCAGATGCACTCAATCTTTTCTCCCCATGTTATCTTTCTACCCTTATAGTCTCTAAGGACAGACTCATATTTTGCCCTTTTCTACGTTTATGCCACTCCCAGAGGGGGGATATGCGGATACCCTTATAATCCGTCAATTCTTCCATCCATTAATCCGTCGTCTTCGTCTATCCATACCAAAGGGGGAACAGTCTGTCCAAATCTCCTCAAATAGAACTTGACAGGTTTCATAGAAGTGTTTGGTAGAGCGCCTGAATGTGTGCATCTCATAATTGGTTACTTCAATTTTCTCATTTTCACCTTGTCTGCCACAGATCATGTTTGATTGTTAACATCAGTCTGCTCAGATTCAGCTATGACAGCGTTTAATGTCGGTTCAGGTCAACACAAATTGAGATTTTCCAGCAGCGGTTTCATCTGTTACTCAAATCTTGTTATTATTATTCCCCTATAATAGCTTTCTGTCCCTTATTTTTTTCTGCAGAGCATATCTCGCAAACTAACTTCATAATTATCATGTACTGTATATTAACCATAATAAGTGGTATATTTACAATAATAGTATTTTTTCCATGGTAACATTATATTCAATGAGAATCTGAAGGATTTGTTTTTTTCTGAGCATGTGATGCAAACCATACATTGTGGTTTTCCATTGGAAGACAATTTTTGACTCTTGTTTCTATTGGTTAAAAAAGAGAGCAGCTAATAGCAAAGTCAAAGTAATTATATCCCTGAATAGACAGGGATATTATGGGATGGTCATCACCCCCTCTAAAGATTGATTTTGTAAGCGCGATAACTCAAAAAGTCTTTCATGGATCATTCTGACAATGTATTCTTACATAGAGCTTACAGCAAGGAAGAACTGGATTGATATTGGGAAAGGTCAGTTTTTTATATTTCTCAAACTAGGGTGAGCTTTCTCTCCAAATGTTTTAGGCCATAATCTCTCAACTGTTGGTCTGATTTAGTACAAAGTTGATGTACATGAATCGATTTGAGAAGAAATATCTTGTTTTAATCATATTTTACCCTAATATTTCGTATTATACTTACTGGGGGGAGCATTTTTTTTCACAAAAAACACAGTTTTTTGCACATAGCTTCACATTTAATTTGAGGAGTTCAATCAGGGCAGTTTTTTGTACAGCACGGCGGTTTGAGGGCTTTTCGAGGATATACCCTTGCTGTCCAGGACGACAGAGTAGGCTAGTATTCTTTCAACTGTTCTTCATTCTGGGTATGTAAGTTCTATCCACATCTCTCCAAAAGCTGCTAGACAGAATTCAAAGAAATTTCACAAATGCTTTTTGGGTGTACTCAGAGTGTGCATCTCATAATTGTTTTTGTTCAATTTGTTTCTTTATATATCTGAACGTGGAGGATTTTTATAGAGGGTAAAGTCTATCCGCCTCAAAACCACATATTTCCAAAAGCGTAATAGACCTTTGTGTCCTGCTATAATAAGTATTCTGCCTGTTGTGATGCTTTTCAAAGGCAAGCAGTGATCCAAATAAAAGCTAAAGTCCTCCGCTTAGCCTGAATAGTCAGTCTTTTGTAGCGGAATTACTGTTTAATAATACATATACTCTATGTTACTGGTTTATGATACTGTTAAAGGGTTTGTTCACATTAATTGCTTTTAGAAACACATGGAAGTCTTCAACTGAGTTTTCTATCAGGATAATATTAATGAGTTAGAAATAATAAGAACGCATGTGGCGGAGGCAAGGAAATGAGGGAGCCAACAGAACATACTATGGACACTTTTGGTTGAACTCTACCTTTGTTTTTACTAATTCTAAAGGGCTATATCTTTTCACAGTGTATTTTATGTGACTGGCATCAGAGGTCACAACATGCTGTCTATCACAATCATCTCCAGCTCCTTACCCCCAAAACCTAATGAGAGAAATGGTGCCTTTAATGTTCAATCGAAAGATGTTGAAACAGAATTTTTACCAATTTATTTTCTTCAAAGCCCGTAATCTTTCCAATTCAAAACCAATGATGAAAAGCAATAAAATTACTCTTCAATGTATTAAAGTGCTGTGTAATAAGGTATTAAGGTTATAAAAGGCAGAATGATTCGAATCCCTGCAGTGAGATAACACACACTCACGCACACTGTCTACACGCTGGACCACAGACTGTGAAATTACCCAATCAGAGAGACTTGTCAGTTCTCATGCATCAGTCTTCACACTTAACCTACGTGATGCACATGCCACCAACATACACACATGACCAACAATACGGACAACATAACGTTTAAATGAATGATTGTCTAAATTTGTATAGATCTTTAACTCTTCATTTTCCTGTGAAACTAAAGGTTGAACAAATTTTATCTAAAAACCATGTTAACAACAGGCGTCTTCATTTCTTCCAAACAATCTGTGATTCTCACCTTGGCCCGAACACATACCCATATCCAACACATACCCACACTGGACAATAATGATTTTGCCATCCTACAATAATTGTTGCAGCACTGCAGCTCTGGACTAAAACAGCCAATAAACGATGACTATGAAATCTGTTTGTGAGGGTGAGTTGGTGTATATGTATATATATGTATACAGATATGGCTAAATTCTCTACAACAGAATGCTGACTCATCGCCGGAGGTAAAGAAGGCACCTTTGTGAATATTAACCGAGTAAATGTCTTCTTTTCTTTCAGGTGAAGTACGGTCGTTTTGGTTTTATATGGGATGCGGCGGTGCTGGAGTACGTCGCTAATAACGATGAGGACTGTTCGTTCTACACCGTCAGCAACAGCGCACCAGACCGGGGATATGGAATCGCCATGCAGCATGGAAGTCCCTACAGGGACATTTTCTCCCAGAGGTAAAAATATAACAGTAAACCAAGTCAACACCAAGATTGACCCCAATTTGTTATCCTCTAAATAACAACATTCTGAGAAACAGCTTTTGGTCCATGTTCATCCAAGCTTTAGATTGGGAAATATCTCTTATTTGTGAGAGGACCTCCATAACTTCAGAGAAGGTCATGATCCTTTTTACTGCTCCAAATTCATACCAGCAAAATAAAAATGTGGCTACTCCCATAAAGTTTGCCCTCATCTTGCTTGAAAAATGCCCCGTGTAGGTCAGACTCCAAGAACATAGATTAAGTTGTGCATCAATCTCCCAGAGGAAATAAGTGAATGTCACTTTTCTGCAAGGAGGGTGCTTAACCGCAGCACAAACCAGACATTACCACTGAGGATAAGTCTGACAACGCCAACCCTCACATACGCCAAAATAAAATAAGATGTTGTAGAAAGATCCAAATTGATCAAAGTGTTCGAGTTCAGATACTGGACCCAAATGCAGACACACAGACATGAGCCAAAAGCAGACAAAATATTACTTAAAACTTAGTACAATGCAAAAGCAGGTAGAATGGGTGACAGAAAAATGTCCATCCATGAAATCCATGCAAGAAATTCACTGAAAAAAGGTTAGATCTGAAGCAACTGGTCTTTTCTCCTCTCATCCGAGAGGCATCCTCCGTTTCCGGAAACTTGTTGGACGAGCCGTGAAATGTCTTCAACTTTAAAAAAGAAGTCCAGTTGCTTCGGATTCTGCCTTCTCGGATTACCATGACTTGGATGAATGACAATCTACACAAATGAAAAACTGAGAGTAATCCAATGAAACAAAGGGAGAATTCAGGTAAGAAAAGGACAACACAGGAAAACAACAAGGCGGTTACGTTAGGGAACACAGGAATACTCACGCGTTCAACACGATCAACAGATTCCATAAAGCGGAGACTCTCAGAACTAAATAGAAGCAGTCCATGTTGAGGAAAAAAATCTACTTTCAGTGTAAGGGGGAGACACCAAGAAGTGTGTTATCTATTAGCATAAACACTTTTCACGATTCCTTTTCTATTATCGATTTGATACTGCCATGGAAAGATCTACAAAAAACCTATATTCAAGTTTCTCCCCAAATACTATATTTTAAAGATTACATTTGAATACATCTTGATGAAGATCGTCCAAAACTGATTCTTACTGAATAGACATTAAACGCATCCACAGAGTATTTGAATGATATCTGCTGCTGACCGCTGGTTTAACGAGCTCTCCCGCCGATGTCAGCAGTAAACATTTGTTTGATTTGATTTCTTGTTCATACCTGAGCATAATCAGAATGCTTGGTTGCTTTTTAGGTGTAAAATATTAATAATTTAACCGACAACGCAACATAATTTCAAAAGGAGGACAAATGACAGTGTTCAGCCTGAACCCGTAAGGATGGCCACCCTACAGGTGAGGTCCAGAGGACAGGTGACGATACTCAGCAGTTAAAATAGAAGAAAGTTAAGTTAAATATGAGCAAAATGTAAAAATAAAATAGGGACAGTAAAAGCAAAAACATAACAATAAACCTTCAAAGTAAAGTTAATCACAGAATCTGAGCTCCATTGATGATGGCTTGTGATAGTCCACAAGCCCTCGTTCAACTCGGTGATAACCGACTCTGAGTTGATTGCTCAAGCTCAGTCACTATCTCAGAAAATATTAATAGTTACAATGCTAGATTAATATAATGTTAATGGTTATTTGGGATTCATGGTAGTAATAACATTGTAATAAGATAGTTGCATACACTTGTAATAAAAGGGGAAAGCGTTCTGTGTAAATGTTGTCTTTCAAACAGGGTTCTTGGTCATGTGATAAGATGTATATTTGTCCTTTCAAAGTAAAAGCCCCATTTTTCAAATCAAAAACATGAATGATGAATTACTTTCATTTAGTAAAGTTGGAATAAAGTAATTGCTACCACTTGGAGCCCATACTGTTCCACTTTAACAACAGCAGAGCTTTTCAATCGATACTTCTACATTTACCAGAACATTTTTGATTTAGCTTCACCTCTACGTCTGTAAAGAGAGTGTGTACTTTTGCTGTTTTTATCTGTCATTAAATCAAAGTCACACAAGTAACCTCTACATCACCCCCTGAAGGGTGACACAGGGCTGATCAAAAACAAGATACCAAAACATTAAAGCCAACACAACCGCAGCCAGTGCTGACATTGCAAGAAGGTTTTCACACAAAGCCTATCAAAGTACCATCATTTGTTTTTCCTCTTTTTATAGAGTGGCGGAGGAAGTAGTTTTGATGCGCCTGTCTGCTTACATTAGATTCCTAAAATGTTGGTACTTATATTTAATTCATTAATCTTAAAGGTGAATATATTAAATTAACATATTTTAGAATGAAACTCCCCCAATTAATTATTTATAGACTAGAGCAATTGTTTATTTCTTATCAAAAGTTTGCCTAAATTTCATGTTTAAATATGCTAATTATACTAATTACATATCGGCAAATTTGCATAATTTACTTAACAAAATCTGAAAAGCAGACAAATCCAGATACTGAAATATTTTTTTTCATTTTGTTGACGATTAAAGTCAAAGGTTTTTACATGGGACAGTTTTCTTTTATAATTGTCAACATTAAACCAATATTTTTTTACCTTGACGGTAGGAACTAAATATTAAATCAGACTATGAATAGGAATAAACTTATATTTTTAAATATGCTAGGAATTACAGTATTTCATTTAGAATCCATTACAAAAGTACCAAAAACAGGGTTTAAATTATTAAATTGAATAAAGTTAGGTTTGGCCCCTCTCTATTCTTTGCATGAGTGGTGATGTCTGTCTCTTTATGGCTCCATATCTGTTGAAGCGCTGGGTTTCAGACTAATGCCAATCAAGCCTCTCTTATCAAAATAAACAAGCAGGGTCACACTCTTGGGAAGTCAGTTTGAAAAAGTTGGCTCACACTGATCCCCTTGGCTCTTCAAAAAGTTACAGAAATTATCAGGAGTGGGAAATAATCACAGAATTATAATTGTTTTGTTTTTCTGGCTTTGATTTCTGGTTGTTCATCCTGACAGTACATTACACAGATTAGTGAAGCACAAAGAGGAGATTAAACAGGAATTGTATTTTCAGAACATGACACCACTGAGAATACTTCACACAGTTTATAAACTGGCTTGGCCAGATTATGTCCACCAGGGGCCTTAGGTCTGAGGGGTTTAGGGTCTACTGTTTATTTATCAGCAGGATTATGGGAAAGATACTGAACTGGTTTTCATGAAAATCTTGGAGGAAGGCGAAGCACAGGCCAAAGAAAAACCTTTGCTTTTGCACATTTTTCACCCTTGTAGAAGAGGTATGATTCTGTCCGCGTTTAGGAGATCTCCCTCTGAGAGAGTGTCCAACCCACAAACACTTGAATAGAGGCGTCAAAGTAAAACCCCTGCAGATAACCCCAACAAAAAAAGCTGTTACTGAGGCGCAGGACTAGCATTGACCTCAAATAGAGCAAAAGCATAAAAACGCCTCTGAAATGAGAAAGAGCGGTTAGTGACTCTTGAAATAGCTTCACCATAGAAACTGGAGCTAGTTTTTTCCATTCTGTTTTTCACAAAGCCAAAGTGCTTTATGTGTTCTTCTGATCAAAACAAACATAAATTGATTTATTCACTCATGGTTTTGCCGGTTCACCCCCTAACCGCAGCAATGTTGCAGGATATTTTGATACCCACCGTCCTTCTGAAGGAGGGAATCGACATCATACCCTATATAATCTGACAACACACCATTACTGGTTGTGGCTACTGTCCCATAAACATACTTAACAAAGCAAGTGGAAAATAAAAATAAAATATAGCTACAAGTGAGGGATTTCACTCATCATCATTAATCATGAGTAAGACCCCACAAGTATATTTTAATATTATTATAGTTGGTAACAATACAGGTCCACAATGAAACAATCGTTTCTGGTTTAGACGTTTCTTTTCCTAACAAAATCCTGGAAAACACCCACTACATTTGAAGCTAACACTTGCAGCTGTACATTTAGTGATTCCATTTTATTCAGGTTTCTGCTGGGTCATCATCGCCATGTTTGAGCTTTAAGGCTCGGCTGGTCGTGCATTTAGAGACCTGTGGAAATGAGGATTTTACTTTTTACTTTGATAGTAGCAAAAAATGAGGGGTAGTTAAATTATTAAGCAGTCCATCACAGTTAGAAGCCCAGAATGCTGTGACGGCATCCCAGAATACTGCAGGGAAATGTTGTGGAACTGGTGTACAAGCCCAAGTGCTATTAAGTCTACCAAATGACACAGGCTGCAGTTTCTGAGGAGATGAGATGGGCATGATTTTGTTGTCACCAGTGGATTTCCTTGTGGATGTCATCCTCTGACAATGGATTTCTAAAGCAATAACACACATGCTGTTTCCACAGGGGAAAAAACCCACCATCACATGAGCTAATGGTCGGGGGGGGGGATGCTTCACCTTCCTCAGTAAAGATGGAGGGTGTCATGACATGACATTGCAGTTGAAAATATTGACCACGGCCTCAGGGTTTTCCGTCTGTGTTTCAGAAGAACAAGTTCTACTTCAAGAGGGAATTCCACGCTGTGTTTTTTCCTTATAAGTAGGTCTTTGTGGATTTTGATTCATATCGCTTTACTTTCAGCTCTTATTAAATGTTTTCAAGCCCCATTATTACATGCTTACTCTCTGAATAGATAGTAGTGATCTAAATCAATTTTTGCAATAACAGTTCAATCAGAGGAGACAGAGAATAAAAAAAAGATGAATAATTAATTAGAAAAGATTATGTGAGATTATTAGTCTATTAGAAGCGCTGTGCAGCAGCTGGTATGTCCCCTTTGGGAGTCTGGATACTGGTGTTGGTGGCTGATGACTCTGCTGAGGCTAATGGATCTGCGAGGACTAGGTGGAGATGTGGAGGTGGAGGGCGTGTAGACCAACACCTTGAAAGAACTAGATGAAAGGAGAGGGAGAATCATATTGAAAGACACCGGCTGATTGAGGCTAAGCATGCAGGTGTGACACAGTGATTTTGGGGAATGAGGTCACCAGAATGAGTGCAGCTGATACCAATTGATGGCGCAGACCGTGAAGCAGTTAATTGAGACTGAGCATGTGTGAAGAGTGAGAAAAACAGAGTGGCATGAGCAGTAACTGTGTGCAAGAGGATAGTCTTTCTGACCGAACTTTCCACAGATCACCGATCTGCATTAGAATACGTCACTGAAAAAAAAATAGATACCCATGTGCCTGTTTAGAGATTTTTTTGATATTCCACAATTGTTTTCCTTTAGCCTGATCTGCAAGTCCTTATCTCAATTAATTGTTATTTCATAATTTTCATAACTTATTTCTTCATAATAAAAAACAATATCAATACTAATACGAAGAGACCACATGATATTTCATCATAATAAATAAAAAGCGTAACAGTGAGTGATTATGTTGAGCAAAAGAAATGTACAGTAGCGTGTGTGTGTGTGTGTGCGTGTGCGTGTGTGTGTGTTTTTTTCTGCTAGTCTTTGGAGGACATGAGATATTTTCTTGTCTGTGTAGAAATAGATAACTTTCTGCTGCATCATTTTCAACAACTTTGTCTGTTATGAAAAGCCATTGCCAGAGTACAAGTGCAGCAGTCCCATCAGCCTTTGTGTTTGTTTATGTGTGTTAATCTGGGTCTTTTTGTCAGCACCGTCAAACAAATAACGTGGACACACTTGCATATATGTGTGTTTGTGTGTGTGCTTGTGTATGTTTGTGTGCTTGTGTTTGTGTGTGTAAACTTGTTTGTGTGTGTTTGTGTAAGTGTGTGTGCGTCTGTGTGTGTGTGTGTGTGTGTGTATGTGAGGGCGCCGCTGCCCTGTGACTGATGGGGACAGCCGGTAGATTTCCCAGAGTCAGAGAACGGTGGTGTAAAGGGGGAATCTGCTAATTTAAGCTGACAGCTACTGACAAGTTGTTTTGAAGTCCTGAAGGGACACGATTGTGGAAAGAAATAAGCCCTATCTCCCAGGCATATATTGTTTTCATCTTTGCTATTCTGCTGGCAATAATGTGGAAATTTACAATGAGGAGTTTTATCCACAGCAGATGGGCTTCTGGAGGGCGCTGCGGTCTAAGAAGATAAACTGCGGGCCAGACATTTTATTGGGCATCCTGAACATGATTAGGATTTATATTTCTTTTTGAAATAGGTGAGCTACCTCTAACTCAAAATTCAAAATGAAGGTTTAGTTTTATTTATTTGGCTTCAGGAAAGTGTTGCCTAAGGGCTGATAGTTGAGCTATTTTAAAACTGAGCCACAGTATGCAGTGTTTCTATTCTGCTGTGTACCTGGAAGCTTCAATTATTTACACAAGAGCCACAAAGGATATTTACAGTTAGAGACCGTGGGCAAGCACACAACACGTGTTGCCTTCTTTTTGTTGCAATGACATTAGCCCATCCATCTGTGGCCTCTCCTGCCCTCATCTGTGTTCTACGAAGGTTAACATATTAAAAATATATCACCCATCACCTTCTTGGAGAATGAGCCCAGAATTTGGTCAGATGAAGGATTGGAGCTGTTTCAGGGTTCAACTAGTTTGTTTCTTCATCTTTTGCACAGAAACACTATAAAGCAGAAGGGTTTTTGATAAAAATAAAAGACCTATATTACATAGAGATAGATGAACTTAAATTGTTGTTTTAACACTCCATTTTAATACATAAAGTAGTAGTTAGAGCAAGGGGCGTGATAACTATTAACATTAACTGTTGTTTTTCTTTTCTGTCTTAAGCTCTTTAGAGCCTACTTGCCTTTATTGCCCTCTTGAATCCTCTTGTGTTTGCATACTTTCTAATTTTTCCCTCCATAGCCTGAGCTCCATCATGCATGTATTTCATCTTTTATCCAGACCATAAACTCTGAGATACAGACACATTAAGCATTGTGCTCCCAACTCTCCCATCCACTGCCATTATTATTTTTTCAGCTCTTGTGTTTATTATAGCTATTATTTTTCTTTTGTGTCCAACTATGCAGAAACATCCTTCAGTCTGTTGGTAGGTGCTATATAAATTTAGTTATCATAATTTTTTATCATTGAAAGAAAGCTCCGCCAGTACCTCCGCAGGCGGCTGGGGCTTCCCCGGAGTCTATGCAGTATCGCCCTGCACAGACTCCGGGCAGAAAAACAGACTGACTCAGCAGCGCGACAGAGGAGTTTATGGTCACCCGTGTGAGAGAGGTACTGCAGTACAAAGACTCCAGGGACCCCAAGGTGTCTGGTGCTAGGATTGAAGTAAGGACCAGGAGGAAGTGAAATGTCCAAGCGGCTCTAGAGCAGGCCGGGTGCCAGTTTCGACTCAGGGTGCTTGTGGCCCAGGTGGCATATGGACGGGCTGGTTTTGGCAGCAACCCAGGAGGGAAGTAGTGGAGGTGTGGAGGAGGAGCGTGCCATCGGGAGTGGTGGGTATGCGTACGCAGGGACTTCGGACACGTTGGGACAAGGCACTGGACCGAAGATTATCTTGGTCCGGCTTTTGACGGGCAGAACCTCAGTGTGTCATATTCCGTGAACAGTCAGTGTATGACGTGCTTCCCACTCCATTAAACTTCTTCTGCTGGGGAAAAGCTCAGACTCCTGCATGTTATTTGTGTTCTGGGGCCAGGACTGCTGTCCGAGAGCCCTGGGTGAGGGCTGCTTCCATCGACGTCACGACCAGACAATGAAGACAGTAGCTGAGACCATCAGCTTGGCCATCGGCCGCTTCAAACACCCCAAACAAACTCAGAGAACAATCCCCTTCAATCCTGGAGAGAAGTCCAGATCACAACAGAGGGCACCAACAGGACTCCTCGCAGCAGCCAAAAACTGGCACCTGATGGTCAACCTGGGGAAACGGCTCTGGTTTCCTGAATCCATCATGGATACCACGCTTAGGCCAAACGTAGTTCTGCTGTCTGAAACATCAAGACATGCTGACGATGCTGGAGCTTACAGTTCCCTGGGAGGACTGGGTGGAGGAAGCCACTGAGAGGAAGAATACCAGTTAAGCTGACCTAGTTGAAGATTGCTGCAGACACGGCTGGAGGACATTGTGCCTGCCCATTGAAGCTAGCTGCAGAGAGTTTGCTGGCCGGTCACTCTGCAGAGCACACCATCTCCTGGGCATCACCGGTGTCCAGAAGAGTCAGACAAACAGAGCACACCACAAAGGCAGCAGAGAAGGCCTCAGGATGGCTGTTGTTGAAAAAGCTTCTCAGACACATGTCAAAGTCTGTTCAAGCAGAAAAGTCCTTATTCTATAATCTTAGAGTTTTTATATGAATATTTTCTTCTTTACAATGTCCAGTCTTATATTGTCATTGATTATAAAGTGTCACCTAAGGTTTTACGATGTTTTAATAACTAAATAGTTATCAACATGTCAGTTCTACAACAAGTAGATTCATTGATAATTTGTATATTTGTTGACTGCAGCTCTGAAGTCCGCCACTTATCACATTTACCAAATGAAGTCCGAAGGTGCTAAGTTCCCTGCATAGTCAAGCTCATACAGCTTTTATAACGCCTTTGTGAATGTTGCTGCAGTGGATTTTACCGTCCAAACAGAAGTAGCCTAGAGCAGCTGTAGCATTGGAGGAATAATTCAGGTCCGGTGTTTAAAACACATTTTCCCCATTTCATGTCTAAAACAACCAATGTTCTTTTATTTTGAGAAAGCTGCTACTTATTTTTAAGCTGCTTTGTAGTGCTATTATACCACGAGCTACATGCATAATCAAAGCGATGCTTGATCAAGGTTCCCGCTGAGGAAGCCAAAGTGGAAAAGAGATTTCTTTAATTCGGGATCACTCCCTCTCCATCATTAAATCTCATTCACACATTGAACTCAAGTTAAGCTGGAGGCTCAGAATCCTTCAATTTCCAATCTATGGAAATCACAATCCATAAGGGAAAGTAATGCATTTGTCTCCTTTCTGTATATGTGCTTTTTTAATGCATTTAATAGTGTGTCTTCAGCAGTGACATGGTTCCAGGAGACAAAAAAAATAGATTTAATGCCAAGCGTCAGTCTATTAGTGCTCTCCCTCATGTCCGTCATTGTCTGAATACTCAAAAGCTGTCACTCTTCTCCCGATGTAACTCACTCTACTCACCTCGAGATGCCTCTCTCTCTCTCCATCTCTCTCTCTCTCTCTCTCTCTCTCTCTCTCTCTCATATGTTAATGATGCTTAATGGCTGTTTACCTTTGCTGTGTTGTTTAGCTTAGTTCATCTTAATAATCTGTCCCAGATCACCCACATGTGGGGCTTAATGATGCTTAATTGAAAAGTTTGTTGACAAAGTGTTTTGACATAGAATCCTGTGAGAGTGCTAATTGGAATAATTAAGCTTAGCAAACTTGACTTGAGAGACCAAAGACCCGTGAGTATGTGACCTCCCCTTCCCATTTCCTTAGCTTCAGTGCAGTGGCACGCTGTTAATTGCATCAGTGACTAGAACTGTGAAAGTAGTGTTTCACAGTGCGACAGTCTCATTTGTGAAGACTGACACCGTTTCTAACCCTGTAGGCGTGCCTGCTCTTTGTAATTCCATGCGTTCCAAGCAGATTCACAGAAAATGTGATTCTGCAGGTATGCACAATGATCTCCATTTCAATCCAGAGAGAAGATTAATTGAAGTAAGAATGATAATAGACCTGTGATAGTGATACTGGCGTGGGTAGTGGTGGCTGATGACTCCACTGAGACCGATTTGGCTGATGAAATGATGATGGTGTTGGTGGCTATGCGAAGACTGTGAGGTGATGGGGAGGTGGAGGGAAACACACAACAGCAGCATGAAAGAATTTAAGGTAGGGAGAATCCTTTACGCAATCAGTGGAAGATGATAAGTTAACGATGAAGGTATGTCACTGTGCTGTTCTGTGTGTGGAGAGAGGTTACCGACTGATGAGAACAGCTGATATCTCAACTCACAGCCCCAGTAAATGGCAGCAGGATATTAAGACTGAGCATGAAAGAGAGGAGAATGGGACTGCATGGTTAAATAATAAAGAAACAAATATTCTCCCTGCCGGAACCTTCACCTCATTTAAGCTTTCACTGGTTCTGAGGTATATGTGTAAATAAGGCCCATATATCCAACCCAGTTCTTGGTTTTGATATTTTACTTGGCCCGACTGTGAACTAATTTATCCCCAGCGAAGAAGTAGAATGTCGGGCAGCTATGTGAGATGACAATTTTAGATTGGGGTTCAGTCAGAAAGTTAACTATGTAGTTTATTGTTAGTAGTTCTTTTTTTTTAATAGACGTAATTGGATTTCAACTCAGTATGTGTAACTGTCCATCATTATGCTGGTGATATGTCGTCTGTAGCCCACTAAAACTCTCAATGCTGTTGATGCTGTGGCTCTTATAAGGAGAAATATAACAAATTTGAAAGCATCAGGATGGGTCATGGACAGCCCATAATCTGCCAAATGCGGGTATAAAGATAAAGGTACTGATTGCTCTTCTTAATGAACTGGCAGCTGTGTGATGAGTTATCCACTCACCACACATCCATCCTACTGCGCATGCACACACCTTTCTACACACTCAAGACTACACATTATCATGTTGACCGGCAGACCAGGAGTCACCTGCCCACCTTGCATGTGTGTTGGGGGTCAACAGCCCAGGTGGAAGGGCGTTGATCCTGCCCATGGGCTGTTGCCAGTGGGCAGTGATGGGCATCATCCCACTCCCTCAGGGGTGATGGTCAGGGAGCTCCTGGCATCTCTAGTGTAAGCCGGACCCTTGGATGAGTCTCGGTTGCAGGTTCTTAGGGACATGGTTACTCTCTATAAAACTATTTCAACTATGCCGACCCTCCCTGCCAACTACTGAGGGTCAATGACCCACCACTTAAAACCACATTCACTGACAATTTTTTCACACTCACACATACACATCTGACACACATACACACACACACACACGCACACGCATACACTTCTGACACATACACACACACTCACCCTAAGAAAGGTTTTGCCATTGTGATTATAATGCTTATGTCATTGCTTAATATATATCACTGCTGTAATTGTTACTGTTGTTGTTTTGATTGTGGTTGTTGTCTCCCTTGTCCCCCAACACCTTTCTGTTCCTCCCTTTCTTTCTACTCCCCACCTCTCAGCCTCCTCCAGATGTTTAAATGTATTTATTTTTTATCACATCACAGGGAAACAATAATCAGGAGCAGGTGCAATTCACTGGGTCGATGCTATTGTGTCCCTCTACTGACTTCACCGCCCTGCTTACAGAATTGGTAAACAGATTTGCACAAATGAACTCAGCAGCAGCAGTAAGAGTCAGTTTGGAGCAGATTGTGCACCTCTTTGTGATATTTTTGGAAGGTTCGGGTATTTTCTTGAGGCAGCAACAAGTTGACAGTATGATGCCTTATTTCCTGCACCTCCTCTCCAGGAGCAGGTCAGACTCGGCAGACTATTAACTTATGGTGAATTATACTTAAAGGATACTTCAGTGGGATGTTCGCTGACGTTTGAGCTTGAGCTCAGCACTCGAGTTGATGGTTCACCCCCTTAATCATGATGTTACTCACCTGCCCGGAGTGATTCATATAGTACCTGGAGCCACACAGGAATCTCTCTCTCACTGTGCTGGTTAAAGCACCCATATTTTCACAAACAGGATTTAAATTCTTCTGACCCTGAACTCCTTGGAACTATAGTGAAGTTGCGTTCAGACACAGACACACTTTATAATAGGAACACGTTTTGTTTTTTTTCTCCATCAAGGTTAACACCAGAGAGGCAGCCAGAGGCCACTGCTGTAGAGGGCTTGGTGTTAAACCAATAATTCAGCTGTCAACCCAGTCTTCTTCTCATTTAAGGAGCTGCCAGCCAGTGGTCGTCTCAGAGCTTTTTGCATAACACCTCTGTCTCCTGTCTCCCTCTTCTGCACCCACTCTGTCCGTTACATTTGACATTATTCTGCAGTTCGCTCATCCAACCCTCTCCTCTTACCCTCCACCACACGATCTCTTACTCTCGGAACATGCTCCAACAGGAGCTAAAGCTTTTTGAAATATTTGAATCAAATCTGAAGAGACTATCTGCAGGGATCTGCTCTTTACATAATGTTGAGTGTCCGACTACCACTGAGTGTCACTTTGCTGTTATCACTTTTATGATTTATGTCTTATTTTCCCTCAGTATTGAATCTCCAGTCTGTCTGAAACTCAGTGATGAGGCTTTTGTCTTGAGACTTGAGATGAGATTAGCTGTCTAAATAAATGTTTCCAACTTTCTCACCTTTCCAAATTGTATTATTTAGTTGTCAGCCATCTTGTCAGACATCCCGCTCTGCTCACAATCCCTCACTCCATTTGCCATTTTACTATATTTTCTTATCCGCTCACATCTCTGCTCCCTACTACTTTGACATTCTCTTACCACATCTCATCTCCCTGCAATTTAGGCACAGTGAAAACTGTGCCTAAATTTGAAACGTTAGTGCTGCATGAGTGACAGGAGAATAATATCTGTGAAAAGCGAGGCTGATATAGTTGCTGCAGATAGAATATTCACCTCCGTCCATAGTAGTGGGCTTTGTGAGGATGCATCAACACCACACACACAAAAAAAAACAGGAAGTCTGTCTAGCCACTGATCGGGCCTGGGGAATACTGCATAATCAAAACAATGCAAGGAGTTACAGTGCATTTAAAGGAGCAGTGAGTGCCATTTTAGCAAAAAAAAAATGGCCATCATAAATCTATAGGATGTTGAAAGCTGACTCAATACCAATAACTCAATTTTTGCCAGTGCTGAGATAAGAGCCCTTTGTAGACTGGAGTCTTTGTTTGGAACCGTCTCACCATCAAATTGACTGAAAGAAATATCCCGCAAACTCCAGCAGCGGTGCAGAACCAGTGGGATATCTCAAAGCAGTCCATTCTCACTCCAGTAGGCATACCACTTAAAACACCAGGCTTGGCTCATTATAACTGTTAGTTTTCATTCAAATTAAGTTAAATGAACTCCTAAAAAGGTAATTAGAGGAGCTTATGCCTCGGTTATTTGAACAAAAAAGTAACAAAAGTTACTGTTTAGAAGAAAATATAGGTCAAATGTCATAAAAGGCTATGCAAAACTTTGAGGAGCCAAAGCGAAAGAATAAAAACCTACTTGATGGTTTGACTAGTTATGACTACTGCACTATGACTGTAACTAACTATCCTGTATCATATCGTCTCCTCTCTTTTCCTGTCCTGTCCTAACCTATCATAGACTATCCGTACCTGTCCTGTCTTCGGCCGTCGTATCCCATCGTGTCCTGTCATCTCCTGTACTGTTCTGTCCTATCCTGTCATCTCCTGTCCGGCTCTGTCTTCTGTAACCCTATCGTGTCCTGCCCTGCCCTGTCCTGTCCTGACTTGTCCTGTCTTGTCCTATCATATCCTATCCAATACTACCCTACCCTACTTGCCAGTCACATTTTGAATTAGAAAAGTCATCTCATATCCTTAAAATATTTATAAAATTGTCTCCCTCAGATATTCCAGCTAATATGGAGCTGGATGTAACCAGTAACAAGCGATCCTTAGATTGAGGATATATTCTTAAAGTCAGCACAATCGAGAGACCAAAAACACCCATTGCAAGTTAAGCTGTATTCAATTGCGTATTGCCTTTTTTACATTTTTGTTGAGTTTAAGGCCCCGTCAGTGTCTAGATTGTTACGCTAGCTAAGAATTCTAGTCCAATAAAACTAATTCAACCCATAGGCAGATATTTATGTTTATACATCTTTACCCTTGGACAACAAAGGACCAAGCAAAATTGGCAATTTTTAAAAAATGCCCTCATCCTGAATGTTGGATCTCCTCAGGAAAAGAGAGGGACAACAAATGAAAGAGCAATGTTTGTCCGTGCTTCTCCTGGCTTTTAACGATGTCAGCGGTCCTGATTTCTATCTAATGTGCGACTTCATAAGATCAGTGAGTCACTTTGTCCCTCACTCTCCCTCTCTGTCTCCATGTGTGTGATCGTATATTTCAAACCTTTATCCGGTCATCTGGCAAAATACGAATCATGTTTTCCTCTCCACATCCTTTCTCCTCAGCTTCTCACTCTCCATTCTTTATCCAAATCACTATTGTGTCTCTTTTTTTCTGCTTGAGTCAACTAATAACATGTGATCATTCCACCATCATAGTCGCTCCCATGGAGTTGCCATGGCAACAGCTAGTCTTTGCAGTAAAGGCCACTGCGGAGGGAAGAAGGAGTCACAGACAGCGCTCACACACACACAAATACACACACACACACACACACACACACACACAAATACACACACACACACACACGCACACACACACACTCACACTGAGCCACACAACAGTTGCTCTGCACCATACAGGCCACCCTTGCTCATTTGCTTTAACAGCCAGTGGGAGTGTTAAAGTCATTATAGATCTCCACAGTCAAATTCGATGATCTTAAAGTAAGGTGATAACTCATTACACACAGATAGTGTTAATACATCTCACACAACACACCAGCCGCTTCACAGACATGCTCGCAGCCACGGGGAGGGACACGCATGCATCCATGCAGGCATACTAGCTGATAACACACTGCTACACAAACAAACACCCACACAGAACACTGTTCCTGTGTGCACATGCACACACAGGACAGCTGTTTCAGGACCTGAATACACACACAATTACACTTATTCTATAATTACATTTCACTTTCCACGCACACGTCACTCCCCTTGTGCCCGGAGCAGACACGGATGTTTGAAACAGCACATACTGCGTATGTTTTACGAGATAATGATGCATTTAGTTTGATGCTTACCTACGTTTGACAACAGCGTCACAGTCTCTGTATTGTACAACACTATAATGCCAGGACTTAAATGACGCACCGTAGGTCTATAAGCTTTTCTTTGAGTTATTAAAGCTGAGGTAGTAGTATGTTCACCCTGAAATTAAGGTTTGGAGGAAATACATTACTTGCTACCTCTGTGACGTGTCCCTGGTCTTTGGTGGGAACATAAAGGCTGTGACACACACAATCGTACCTTTTTTTTAGCTCAACCTCTCTCTCATTACGTGGGTATGTCTTCTTTCTTTTTGACATACCAACATAATGAGATGTGGCTTATTTCAGTTGCCATTTGTGTGCATGGGCAAATCTGAGGGCCTTTGTGTTTTCTGGGGGAAACTCATTTCCTACTGTGAGGCAGCAACAGATAAAGTAAAGATCTGGACTGATGGTGTACATCTGCAGGAGACCTTTGACCTGACCCATGTTTTTGTCAGGCAGCTCACAGTTGTCTTTCATCCTGGCTGTCACCCACGGGATACAGAGATAAATAGAAAATAAAGGTAGATACTTTATTAAAACTACTGTGTTTTAAAAAAACAAAAGTGTTTTTTCACAAACTGCATGCAGCACTGATCAACCACAACTTGGAGATATACAATTATTTCAACCCCATATCTCTAAATCTGTTATAGGTTTGTTTTTACATGTGTGGAGACGTGTGAATATATCGGATGAGAATAAAGTCAGAAAGCTCAGTAGTCAGTCAGAAATCGCTGATATTTGTAGTGCAGCATGTAAACACCGCGCTCTTCACTTCTGGTTTGTACGATTAGTCGTAACACGCGGCATGGTCTAATATCTGATGTCAGGGAAAGAGAAGGCAGCGGGCATCAGGTGCAAGCATGGTGTTACTACTGACAAATCAAATCAGTGTATGTTGTCTCCATCTATGGGCAGTGCAACCTCAGTGAGATAAATGTGAGGTAAGTGAAGCTAATCAACGTGTGCATTTGATGTAAGGTCCTATCGGGGAGGCAGCTTTTGTGTAACTTTGATCGGTCCATTAGTGCAGAATGATCGACGATGGGCTCCTGGAGGCCGGGGTCATAATAGAAGGGAGAGAGAATTACTGAATCTGTTCTGCTCTGTCCTCCCGTTATGTTACATGGAGCTCAGTCACATCCGGAAAATTCCTTTGAGGAAAGTCTCTTTTCACAATGTTTTGGATTTGGTCTTTTTATTTGTAGAGTAAGCATTTGTTATTTAGTTAGTCTATTTTGGCCGCTCTTCGATTGTTCACAAGTTAATATTTGAAACCTCAAGATCATATTTGAAATTATAGGATAATTGACAATTGTTATGTTCAAGAAAATAATTGTAATTATATCCCGTGAAAACCTCTGCAGCTTTTTAAACTATAAAATAAATGAATTAATCCGTCTTCTTCTTTGTATCTGGTTAGCTATGTAGAAACAAAACCATTAAAATCATTTTTTATTCAATAAGTTATTCATGGAATATTTTTCAAATTTTATACCTTCATAGACCTTAGTGGGAGGAAGAACTGGGTCGATATTGAGAAAGTTTGATTGCATATTTTCGACACTAGGGGGAGCTTTAACTCCAAAAGATTTCTGGCCATAATTTCTCAGTGGTTGGTGTGATTTAATCTGAAATTTGCTGCATATGAATGAACTCAATGAGATCTATCTTGGATATATTGTATTTTACTCTATGGCTCATCATTCTTTTATAAAAAAATATGTATTTCTGACATAACTTCCTGACCGTCGGTCCAATTCATTCAAACTGAGGTGCCTGTGAGTCGACTCGAGAAACTCTATCTCATTTTGTCATGTTTTACTCTAATAGTACTTTTTTTTACTAACTAGGGGGAGCTTTTTAAAGAAAAAAACAATGTTTTTCGGACACAATTTTGCATTTTATTTGCAAAGTTCAATCAGGGGAATTGCTTGTACATTGCAGGGGATTTGTTAAAACCTGCATGACGTCATTTGTGACACAGAAGAGCAGTTTAGAAATGTGAAGGAAGGCGATTATTTCGACAGCCATGAAAAGACAAGAAACATTAGAAGTTTGCTGAATTCAGAACAAGCGTTAAATATTATTACAAAACATGAACCGGCTGCTTTGATCCGTGGTATTTCTCTTATTCCACGTTTTTAGCTTGCCTTTAAACTGTCTGTCTGTGCAGGCATTACCCAGAAAGAAGGTTGTTTCTGTGTGTGTGTGTGTGTGTGTTTATGTTTTTGTGTGTAGCATCTGTTATCAAAGTGACTCTTATGAAAGGGGAATCAATTATCTGGAAAAAGAGCTTGTTTTAACCATCATAAACGGTGAGTTTTCTGTGATACTGTCATTGAATGAGAACAAATTAGTAGGGATTGGATTAAAAAGGTTCTGTTCAACAAACAAATCTTAGCGTATCACCAGTCCGCGCTGCACCCCCCCAAGTAATCAACAGTCTAGCAATCAGGTGCTCGTTTGCAGTACAATATTACAGTCTAAAAGTCACTTTTACACATGTTTATAAAAATGGAGCAGGGCCCAGTGCACTGCTAAGAAAGTACATGTGCACGATTGAGGCTCGGCGAGGGATTTCCACACCTCTTCTTCATGCCAGTGAAGAAATAACCAGGACAAGCAACTAGGCCAGAGCTGCTACTGAACCAACACGATTACAGATATGTTTGATTTAATTTGTTTTCAGGCAATATTACATTTCATCCACTCTAATTCTTATTTAATCTTCACGCCAATCTGTGCTCGTGTGAGCCAAACAATCAGGCCAGCAGCTGTTGGACGTGATCTCTTATGAGAGGGATTTTTGGTAGATTTGGTGCTGAATTGGCTTGTTTTATTATTATTTCATTGTTTGTCTCTTCTCTTCTCTTCTCATCTCTTTCTTCTTTTATGTTTTTATCCCCTCCATCACATACATGACTGGAATTCTTAACATTTTGTTAGCCGTCCTCAGTTTCCCGGTCCGACCACCTCAGCGAAAGTGATAAGCAATTGCCCATAAACGAGGCGGATGGGGTTATAGGGTAATATGCTGAATGAGTTTTGTTGATTTACATTGAAATTTCTCAGTTTTTTCTGCCTATTGTGGATGAAATTAATTATGTAAACTGTCTGCAGAACTCATTTGCATTTCCTGATTGATTTGGGTTGGTTTTGTGTGTACTGATTGAGGGAAGAATGAAGATGAGATACAGCACAGCGACTTTCGTCTGTGTTCCTGTGTTGTCATTGAAACTGCAGCAAGCTGTTGCTGCCAGCAAGTTCTGCACATAATTGCAGACATCTGTCTCTCAATACACATGTATGTGTTGACTTGACATGTGTGCAGTCACATTTGGGATTTATGAATGTGCAAGTACCCTGCTGGTGTCAATCATTCTGGTGGTTATATTTTATCAATGTTTTTGGCTGAGGCGGGGGTCTACGTATAAACATGAGCTCCTGCACATTCTCAGATTGCCGGTTAAATACCCAACCAAACGCTAACAAAGCCTTTATATGGCTGTTTGTGCCATATAAAGCCCTCCTCCAAAAACCAAAATGAACAACCCAGTTCAATAGTCATCTGAAGACTAACAGAGGGGCACCATCAACCTCTGAGCTGTATCCTCTCTGAAGCCATCAATCGCGGGACTAAAGCTAGGCTGCATAATGACATTGTGGCAGCAAAACATATTAATGTTACCCATAATGAGTTTGACAGCCCAATATGGTTGTCAAGGATCTGGGAGGATTTTTAACTAGCGAACACTGCCCTCAAATGGAGGAGAGGAGTTATATCAACTGCAGTAAACGCTGCAGATTGAGTGGTCAGGAACTGCGCAATTGACTTATGCAAATATGTGTCATTTTGTATGATTGTGATGAGGCACTGTCCAGCCTGTAATCACAAAATGGCAATCAGAAACCTCTTATCACACACAGTAACTAGCTCATTCTGGATCTGGACAGCTTTATCTTGCTCCTTTGAATGTTGTTTGGTTTGTCTTGTCATCCATGTATATATGCTTGTGATTTTAAGCGTGCTGACTTCTATCTTTGATCGCCTTCAATTACCAGTACCAGGATGCTACAAATAAAGAAACGATGCAAAGGCCACAAAAAGGATTGTTAAAACCCTACAATGTCCTGCTCAGCTGTTGGGTTGAGCTAATTTTGAGTCATTATTTCTTATTGAAAAATGTGACTGAACCTGTTTATAATCCTACCAAGTGGCAGCATGCATATGCTAAAGAGTAAGGGGCCATGGATGGAGCCCTGGGGGACACCGCAGGTCAAAGGGTCACCGAGGAGGAGGCATAGACCAAGGCTAAATCGTTTTCAATAAGTAGGATTTATAGCATGTTAAAGCATTTGTCTAATAATGATCAAATAGTTTTCTGAAAATATGCTTTAACAAAAGGTTGATCTAATCTTCTTTGATCAAAATTGATAATTCCCCCATGAAATACATAATTTCTTCATTAAATAATTATATAAGTCGGATTTATTTTTTATTTTTTACTGTTTAAAAACTTATTGTACCAAGTGTATTGCCACCGTATGTTAAATTGAAAGTGTGTAAGATATTACCTTTAAAAAAAACTAAAAACATAAACTGACGGATATATTGGTGAACATGTCTCCATGCTCACATGCCCATGTCTTCTGCCATTGTCCTAGAATCTTGGAGCTCCAGCAGAACGGGGACATGGATATCCTGAAACTCAAGTGGTGGCCCAGGGACAGCCCATGTGACCTTTATAGCTCGGTCCAGACACGACAGAATGGCAACGCCCTGGACATCCACAGCTTCGCTGGCGTTTTCTGCGTCCTGGCGGCTGGTGTGGTGCTCTCCTGCCTCATCGCCATGGTGGAAAGCTGGTGGACACGGAAGAAGGGATCCAGGGTCCCCTCCAAAGAGGTAGGGTCATGGGAGGGTGACTGAAAGGAAGAACCATGCAACAGAACCATGCAGGGCGCAATGTCGATGGCTTTAAGGTCAGGTCAGGGGAGAAGTCTTCAAACTAGCTAGAAACCAAGACTAGGCTCCCGTAAATCAGGTTTGTGAGAGGGAGAAGGATGTGAGTCAGGGGTTGGTGAAACTGACAGGATGTTTGAAGACATCCATGTTTACAAAATCTCTTTCCTGGAATTAAAATTGCATACAACATGAGCGGTAAGATCTCGATACACCTACACCTGCATTCATTTGGCTTTTGCACATTCTGTCAAAGGAATCCTGGAGCTGCTATATAAGGAAACACAACAGGAATTGATGTTTTTATATTCTCTGCCGTGTAGAAGTTCCTGGAAAAAAAGTTGAACAACGTCCTGAAATGAGGAACGTTATTCATTCTAATTGTTTGCATTACCATTAAAATCACAATCAATGATCCAAATGAATAACCAAAAGAAATATAAATTCTTGCTCATAGTCCCCAGTCGTGTGTCTTCAGCACTAATACGACATAATGTAAATATTTACTCTTTCGATTCTATTCATTTTATTGATTTATGAATGCTGTTTGATCACATTTTAAAAAATGAGTCAACATCAGAAGTTCCAAAAAAGGGTAATCGACCACTCATTGTTTAAATTTGGTGTTTAGGGGTAAAGAGAAGTTAACAGCAGAAAGTCTGCGGGGCTTCTGAATGCAGCAGTAAAAGTCCGAAGAACAGAACACTATCTCACACTTTTAAACAAGGTTATTTATTGTAAATTAGCGGCAGCACCCTGTGAAATATCCAATCAGCCTGTGTGTGCTTCATCGCCTCAGCGGGGATATCGTTTGACACTATCGGAGTCTCTCTGGCAGCAGATTCCCAGCAGTCTGCTGTGCTGCTCTGTCTCCTCCATCTAAACATGGAAGGTATTATCTTCAAGAAAACCCCAAAAGGCAGATTTTTTGTTGCTTTTATGTGAACAAATCATAATTAAACACTTGCAGGCTCTTCTTCAACAGATTTTTTCAGCCAGCCGTTCTTCCCACCTCTCTAATTCAGCTGTTTTGTCCAGAAGGCAACCGGTTCAATTTCCAAAGCAAGCCCACCTCGCCGCCTCTCACGCATAATGATGTGCTAACCAAGAACGCAGAGGGTGTAGGGGGCTCAAATAAGTTAGATTTAATCAGAACTGTGAAATTACATCCAAGTTTTCCGAATTCTGTATGCAGAACATGCCACTGATGAAATGAAAGAAATGCATTTATGCCTGTAAAACAATATTTTATATGTAATATTATTTATGTAAGAAATGGTAAGACATTAGAATGAGGCATGGAGCAGCACAGAAAGAATATTTGCTGCCATCAGGTAAATAACATAATTTGCTTCCTCCCCTCTGAGGCAGCTGTGAGGAATGTACCAAATTGACTTAGAACAGTCTCCAAACCTACCGTTTCAATTCCAGTTCTTAGGAATAAGAGACCAATTTATAAAACAATGCATTAAATTGTCTAGGATGATGTATTACAGACATTATTTCTTGGTCACCGATATTTGCTTTATAATGAGGCTAAAACATAGACTCATTGATTTCCCCGTGGTCTGAAACAAGTGCCATAATTTAAATCTTTGGTGTTAAGTTAATTTAAAGTTCATTTCCTAGACTAACTAAAAAATGATGTCAAAAAGAAAGAAAAAAAAAACATTAAAAAATAAAAATGATGCCGATAGAGGAAATAATCCAGTGTCACATCAGGTTATCTTTGATGATAAAAGATGGATAACCCTAATCAGCTGGAAAGCAATTTGGAGGAAGGTTTTCAGTGGGGACACTCCTCACGTAATCGTTTGGCCACTTGGTCCAAATGATTACGTGAGGAGTTACCGGTCAAACATTGATACATCTTACAAATAATGGTCTTACTACATCTCAATTACTACCTTAAAGCTTAGGAATGTCCTGAAGGATAAAGACTTGACCTGAATGGTGATGCCGTCCTTTGACATGACATACAGGTCTACATCTATGCACACTACAAATGGCATGCTGCAGCAGGCGAGTGGGTGGTTTGTGCTGGTTGTGCCGTGGACAGACCTCTCTGACAAAGTACTTGTAAGATTCACACAGCCTTTTTTGTTGAAGAACAATAAACTCCACTGGCTATTCCATGGAACCGCTCGGCACCGGCACCTTAGTCCACACGTTTATCACCTGTGGTTGGGGCTGTTTGTTCACTTGTTTTTTTCAACATTTTGGAACAGACAGAGCTTTGGTGTGAAGACAACATTGCAGCTACATAACCCCTGAGATCTCTTCTTTATCCTCCCTTGCCTTCCTAATTTTCTCATAGTACCAGAAGGCATGTATCAGGGAGTCAATCGGGTTTTTGCTCTTCAAGCATCTCTGAGGATTTTCAGTATCAAATCTATGAATTTTATCCCTACTACAGTAGTCTAGTCTTTAGTGTGTACTGAATTAATCATATAGATATCTAACTTCCTGAAATGAGAGAACTCTGTTACCATTTATAATATACAAAAGATTGTGAATTCCAGAATCCATCCATGTCTTCTAATTTAGTAGGACATTTTGATTTTCATGGATGGATTATTCCAGATTTTCATATGTTTATGGATTCCTATTAATAGAGCTAATGCATTATTTATCTTCTTCCAAGCATTTAGTGTACTGTTTCTGATAAAAATTTCCATTCTTACTTTATGTGTGGGAAAAAGTGCTGTAGATTAAATATTTGGGTATATCTGATAGCTTTCAAGCTCAATCCATGGATCCTAATTTTTATTATTATATAAATATATATGTAGTATTATAATTTGCTCAATATAAAATATTTGCGCTGCATTATGGAATAGTTCCAAATTCGAAGATTTAGACCTCATTCTTCTCGTGAATAGTGGAATAATTTTTTCTTTAGTCTGTTTGTTTTGTTAGTCCAAATAAAGGAGGAGAGCACAGAGGTTACTTCTTTGTAAAATGCTTTAGGTGGTGTGACAGGAAGATTTTGGAAGTCGCATAGAAATTTTGGTAACCACATCGTCTTAAACAGGTTTGTTCTTCCGACTAAATTAGATTTTCAATCCATCCATTTATTTAGGTCGTCTTTAGTTGTTTTATTAGCCGAAGTCTTTCGTTGTGAGATTTTTCTATCAATTTTATTTGTAACTGTTACCAATAATTC
Organism: Lophius piscatorius; assembly: GCA_009660295.1. Taxonomy (NCBI): domain Eukaryota; kingdom Metazoa; phylum Chordata; class Actinopteri; order Lophiiformes; family Lophiidae; genus Lophius; species Lophius piscatorius. The sequence continues at coordinate 82,892 of VRLP01001635.1, read as the reverse complement.
TGTTTTCCCAACATTTATTTTATAACCGGACACTTTTGAGATTTCTGTTATAATCTCTATTACCCCGGGAATGGATGTGTTGGCGTTACTGATATAAAGCAGTAAGTCATCCGCGAACAGACTTAATTCGTATTGAGTTTTGCCTTCAGTGAAAGCACTAACTCTTTCTGATTGTCTACTTTTTTGAGCCAATGGTTCAAATGGTAATGCACACAAAGAAGGTGATAAGGGGCATCCTGGGGCAGTGCCTCTAGTTAAAGAGAACGATTAAGAGAGAATCCCATTTTTATAGATTTGGGGCTTTATAGAATGTTCTCACTATATTAATGAATTCTGGTGGGTATCAGAAGTCTTTAATCATGTACGCCCATTCAAGCCTGTCAAAGGCTTTTTCTGCATCGACTGCCATCAAGTTGAATCTTTCCTGTACCTTTTGGCATATTGTAATATTGATATAAAGGTCCTTGTGTTTGTCTTTAAGTCTCAATATTGTATAAATCCGGTCTGGTTGTGGTGGATTAAAGTAGGTGAATTTGCATTAGCCTGATATTAATAACTTGAGTAAAAAAATTTTATCACAGTTAATCAAGCTGATTGATCTATAATCAGACGGTCTGTTGGACTCCCTGTTTGGTTTAGGCATAACAGAAATAGAGTCTTAAAACATGGATTTCGAAAGACTACCATCTTTTTGGGCAGATTTCACCACTTCCAAAAAAGACAGCTCATGCTTTGCCAAAAAGTTGAATATAACTCCATTGGGAGGCCATCCATTCCAGGGGCTTTTTAAGAGAAGGTTTTTAATTTCAGATTTTATTTCATGATCAGTAATATCCTTAATAAATTCTCCTTTTTGTTCTGCTGATAAGCATTTTAATTTAAGAGATTTAAGAAAGGGGGTAGGATCTTGTTCCTTTAATTCTGATGTATAAAGGTTTTCATAATTACGCTTCAATTCTTTATAGATTATCTGGTTCTTTCTATGGACCTCATCTAATGTTTTGTTCATTATAGATATAGGATTTTTTTTTTTGCAGTCCTTTTGACTAATGAGGTTAAATATTTACCTGATTTATTTGCCGAGATATAATTTAGTTTGTTACTGTTATGCCTATATTCATTTGCTTTTTTACATAGTTTTTGATAGTGAACTATCTAACTTTAACTGAAATTCATGCAATTCATATAATATTTGGCTGCAGTTCTAACTCTTGTGTCGTTTCGGCGCCAAAATAAAACTGACTCGTGTCCAACAGCAAATTTAATGCAATTTGGTCTTGGGTTATATTTTATCCCCTCTATATTGCTGTGTGTATATATATATATATATATATATATATATATATATATATATATATATATATATATAACCAATAGTAGCACTGAAACACGATGGCATAGCTCCAAGTCCAAGCATTGAATAATGAGAATGAGAGACGTCTGTACTGAGACTCTGCCGTGTGAAACCGCACCGCTTTTACCAACATAGTCAGAAATAGGTCTGTTGGGTCAAACGTTATTCTACAACAGCTCCCAATTGAAATTTTCTAGTTGAACAGGTGAACATGATTCTTTTCTTCAGCGCACACGCCGTCAGACACTTTGCACAGCCCCTACCTAATGCCCCCCTGCTCAGCCACCAGCTTTAATCTGTCATTCAGATCAGTAGTCATGTCTGCCATTGGGCATGTACAAAGTCCTCAAAGCTTTGATTGAACCCAAAGTCATGTGAAGCACAGTGAGGTTCATTTTCAACATGTTTAAACAACACATGCCGCCCCCCCCAAAGAACAAACCCACCATTACCATCTTCATTAGCCATTAAGAGCAGCCAGTAAATCGGGCCCTGGCTGAGAGCAGGTTTAAACGCTGATAGTCTTTATTTTATAAGCAGAGTTGACCAATAAATAATATACATATAATACCATTATATGTGCACAGCATGCAGAATGAATGATATATATAGATAGATTTTATATATATATAAAAAGGGAGGTTGGCCCAGTGCACCACACAAGACCAAACCGCCCCTGGATGGGTGAATATACACTACTAGTTCATTATGTTACTATAATAAGTCTCATAATTATTGACTGACAATATTCGTTATAAGTTATCTGTTATTTTAAACTTGGAGAAAGGCGTTAGAATGTAGTTGAACGCACTTGAAAAAAAAACAATTCGGACAAAAGTGGGAGTGAATGAATTGGGTTGTAAAAACAACAACTAAAAGTGCATCACTGGAGAAGCCCCCCTCCGTGCTTCCATGGTGAAAATAAAGTTGACTCAGTCAGCCATGAATGTTTTTGATTATTGACCCATGACATTTATCCTTCACCCTATCAAAGCAATGACACATTGATTTCCGCTTGTTTCGATCGTTGGCTCACAGAAACCACTGAACCTCAAGGTCTCAGCATGTTCAAACATCAGAGCCTCTTTTTTTTCCTCCAACAATTTATCTAACATTGTGATACTGACAATTCAGCAAGAATCCATCAGAATCATGGTCTGGAGGCGAGAAAATAGCAGGGAGGAACATTATCGCTGAGTATCACAATAAGACAGCCCTTTAAACATATTCATAATTTGGCTCTTCAATAGGTTTTGAACCCTTTATAAACCATTAACAAATCATTATAAACAAGTTATAACACTGCTTTCAACAGTCAGTGGGTTCACTTTTTGTCTGGTCCCATTACTAGTCTTCATGTTAAACTGTCACAGCTAATGGCTAACATGCTACTACAAATGAATTTAACTGGGTGACAGTGTCCTTTCAGGTAAGAATCAGCTCAGTTAACAACAAAGATGTTGGTTTATGGAAAAGACAAAGTAACCTTTGAAAAACCTCAGGCTTTGCAGAACAGACAACAAAAAGGAGTGGGCTCATTTTTTTTGCAAGCAACATGTCACTGGTTTGCTTTTTATCCCAAAACGTATAGCAGCTTATTAAGTTTTCAAGGGTTTATAACCTTATTAATAACATATGTAGGAACAATTTGTAAACCCTTTGTAAAGTGGTCATCCCTATGAAGGTGTGCATTCGCAGATGTTTAAAATAGAGTGAATACCAAACCCAGACCTCAAACCATGAGTGCAGAATTGTTCCAGTGGTCGACCAGCTGCAGAGATATTTGCTCAGAGGAAGACTGGGGAGAGTCAAGCTGGGACCACTGCAGCATGTCCTTGACTCAGTGGAGGAAGGAAGACAAATTTAAACCAACTTCAAAGCAGCTAATTAAATAAAATGCATATGTTGCATTTTAACAAATGGGGGGGGGACGAATCTGCCGATGCATGCAATTTGGTCTTCGTCATGGCCAATAAAACCAAGTGTGTTTAATGTCACCCAACCTCCCCTAAGTTGAATTAATTAAGAGCAGCAAGCCATAAAGCCTGTAATTAACTATGTGAGACACCTCGCTCTCTGTTGGGTTAAATGACAAACTCATTCCCCTTTGTTTTACTTTCATACTGAATGTCAACACCCCTGAGACAAACTAAGCCCAGAGCATACAGCTCTCTTTGCAATTTACAATTACATAGTAATTCAAACAATTTGCACCACTATTTTTGTACAGAAGAACCACAGCAATGCATAGAACGTCTGCAAAGAACACTTTAAATTAGTTGATTTCTATCTGGTCCATCTCCTCCCCACTTTGGTTTATCGTGCATTAAGTAGGTGTACAAATGTGCAATGGACTGATGTGCATTAAGTGCAGCTCTGCCATTAGCATTGCTAGATAGGTCCCATCTATCGGAGATGTTTGTTGAGTGCATCCTGTGGCTCATCTGCTCAAAGGTACACCGCCAGTGCTGATAACCTTTAATTAAAAAATCAACGGACTCACCGTCATTTGTCCTCCCTGAAACTGGCAAAATAGCTCGTACAATATGGCCACTCTTGCAGTAACACACCCACACACACAAACAAGTGCACACACACACACACACAATGAGCTTGCACCCTCTTTATTTATGCACACATGTCATCTTTGCGTCGCTTTTAGCTCGCCTCTTCTGTCATTTCAGGCGCGTGTCAATATGATAAATCCTCAGACTCCATCAGATTCTGATGAATCCCATTGATGGCAAACATTTACGTCTCGTTACATTTGTAAGATACGCATTTGATCAGTTTTCTTTGAACATGCTTAATATGAGCTTTGATGATTTTCAGTTCATGTCCATTCCTTCTCGCCAGCAGCAGTCGAGAGTCATTCACAATGAGCCAGACACAACTAAAGATGGATGCAATGCACTTAAAATGATTGAATACTGACACAAATCATGACTGTGTTCATATCAGATTGTATGCCCCCCCCCCGGAAAAAAAATAAAACAAAACATTCCCATTTTCACAAGAACAAACAGGATTCTGCATCCATGAAGGCCTACAATCCACTCTCTAAATCCTCTTACAACTACGCTGTTTGTGCCTCTGTCTACTAAAACATGCTGGTTTTCATGCTGTACATGTGTGTACATGTGTGTATATGTGTGTACATGTGTGTATATGTGTGTACTTATGTGTACATGTGTGTATATGTGTGTACATGGCTATAGAATTTTGTAAATGCGTGTTCATGGCTTTACATGTGTGTACCGGTGTGTTCATGGCTTTACATGTGTGTACATGTGTGTACATTGCTATACATCCATACGCTGTGTTTTAATGCCGCTATAGAAGCTTCTGACTGTGGACTTTATGTGGTTTGTTTCTGTTCGGGCTGCGTCTCTGTGTTGTGTGTTGTGTAATGACATTTTTTCCATGACTCTACACAAAGATACACTTTGATCACGAGAAAGCACTTGAGAATATTGAGAGTGATGCGTAAGCACTACATAAGGGGTATTCGCCCTTCTCACGTTACAAATGAATGACGACAGCAGAACATTGCAGCTTTACAGACCTCAGCCACAACATAAAAAACACCTGCCTATATTGTTTGGTCCTCTTTTTGCAACCAAAACACGTTCCTATGAGGACTAGCAAAATATGTTTTTCAGCTAATCGTACTGCTGTAGCTTATCTGTTGGATTGGACGACACAGACTAGCCTTTCTTCGCCACATGCACACGCATCAACGAGCCTTGAGCAACCATGATGTCACCTGTTCACCCTGACCCTTCCTTAGATCACTTTGGTAGCACTGCAGCTCTGGAGCAACCAGAAACACCAGCGGTTCCTGGATAAGCTCTGACCCAGTCTTCTAGCCGTCGGAATTTGACTTTTGTGCCCAGACTCTTAGACTTACCCGTTTGTTCTGCTTCCAACTTCGAGGACAAAACGTTCACTTACTGCCTTTTATATGGCACCCACTGACAGGTGCCGTTGTAAGGAGATAATCATTGTTATTTATTTCACCTGTCAGGGGTTATAATGTTATGGCTGATAAGTGTATATTCCATTTTGGAACAGTTAAAGTATACATTTTACCTACATGTCTGTGAATTAGCCGTCTTCCGCTGTATTGTGACTTTGCTCAGAGCCGTCTGTTCTCATGATGGGTTTCTGTCTGGGAGTTCTGTAATGGTGGCACTGCAGATCAACATCAGTGGGGATGGACACGAGCCCAAATTCTGACAAGCTATTTCCGAAATAAGTGTCTGACACCCATTTCATTCATAACGGGATGGCTGTTTTGCTTTACCTTTTTTGTCCGACAAAAGTTCTACCAGAGGTTTGTTTGAAAGAGTTCTGTCATTGGAAACAACCAGAAGCTCAAAATGCTGCACATTGGACCATTAGAAATAACATTCATTGCCAGAACTCTTCCATAATGGTAACATCTGTGTATGATTCGACATAGTTCATAGATTTAGCAGGAGAAGACCAGCCCCTCCTGGTATATCGACCTCTTTGGGACCACTTAAAGAGATCCCCTCCTAATTTTCGGGCGGTTTAGATCGCTGGTCTCCTCATTCTAACTCTATATAATGGTCTGTCTCATGTGGCTCAAAGCGCTCATATTGCCTTTCTGTTCTGTTTTCATTGATAAGTACTCTGTGTTGACGGGTGTTGCGGGAGAGGGGAGAAAGAGAAAGAGAGAGAGAGGGGGGAGAGAGCAATATAAAATGGCTTTTAAACATCTCCCCTTTCCAGGTGTAACAACTGTGTGAATGTCTCTCTGAGGACACGACACAGAATGACCTGCTTAACTATGTGTGCTGACTGACTGCCATGTCTTTCTTCTCGCTCACTCCCCACCCGTCTGTCTCTCCAATTGTCTTCTCTCTCTCCCCCACCTTACCATCCTTCCATCTGTCTGATCTGTTCTGTCTCTCATCCATTCTCTGTCTCTCTGGCGTTCGTCTGCCCGTCTGTCTATTTGGCATCTTCTTTTTTTTTCTTGCTTGTTTGGATTTTCCCACTCAACTCGCATGGCCACAAATGCACCTAAATTAATAACTCTTTCTCCAATCCTCTCCTTTTCGCTGACACACAACCCTGTGCACGACACACACGCTCACACCAGAAGCAGGCAGATGGACCGTCTGCCAGGCAAGCTGTGGATTCGTGCCCCCACAGCCCAAACGAGCATCCGCTTGCTATGGGTGGTCAGACCCAACACCAGACCCCCAACACTGTGAACACCACTGTTCCCACCGCCACCCATTACCAGACCCCAGCATGCTGCGACATCCCCTGTGCCCTGATCATGCAGCACTCCTACCAACACACCAATCCCTCCGAACTCGCCCCCAAAATGAGAATGACCACCTTCACCACCTCACCTCCTACTCCAAGGTTATACATACAATAGTGGATAAAAATGAGTCATTGGTTAGTAATACTTGAAGACAGGTGATATTTAAAATGTGTGATATATGAATGATAATGTAATAAGGGAATCTTGGACATCAGGGTGTGACATCAGACCCTGATGGCATGCTGCCAGCTGCCATCAGGGTCATCATCTGGCATGCTGCCCGCTGTATGCAATGATGCCTTTCTGCCACAAGGGGGTACTGTCTCTCCATCTAGAGGCAGGCAGAGGCAGTAAAAATGTTCTGTAAAGTTATATAAATGCAGGTATGCTAATGTAATATAGATATTTTTCATTCTACAGTGAAGCCAAATCTTATGTTTTTAAATCTAAATCTGGCCAATATGGTGTTGTTACTTTCACAGTAATATTGATGCACTCAGATCCTGCCACATCGTTCCACAAAAACCCTCCACATGTCCTCGCCTTCGTCCCTCTTCCACTCACACTTTGTACTTACTCATCGGTTTCACTCTTCTTTTTCACTCCCCATCACTTCTTTGATTTCCCCCCCTCTACCCTCTCTATTACCCGCCCTCCTAACGTTTAGTGTGTGTATGATAGTGTCACGACAGACAGTAGCTCCCCCTCGTCTTCTCCTTCCTCCCGCTGTCCCTTCCTTAGATGGCAACCAGGGGGCACCACTGTTGGTCCCCTCTGTCCATGAGCTACTTACTGTAGGTCAACAGCCCCCTACAGAGCCCCCAGACCCAAAGGACACGGTCAGTAACTGTAACTGTAACCCAAATAATGTGACTCCCTTCCTCACAAACCATTGTCTGACTTTACTCAAACAATAATTACCTTAAATGTGAAACTACAAAATGAAGACACCTAAAATTCCCTTCCCTTCCCACCACCTACATCTGAGACCCGTTCCTTCCGTAAAGCTAGAGAGCATTTTTCTAAAAAGGTTTGGAAAGTTTTTCCCTCATCTTGCAACACATTTCCACTGAACCCTCTCCTCTCTAGAGTCACACCACCTTCATCGCAGCTCCATCGAACCACCGTCTCCACCTAGTGAAAGCATGACCGCCTCTCACCGAGTGTTACCAACCTCTGTAGGCAATGTGGATAAGTTATATGTAATGTAGTCGCAATAAGGCTCATTTAACTTATACTGTACACTTAAGTTAAAGTTTAAGTCATCTTCTGTGTCTTGTTTTTAGATTAAGATTGTTAAGGATGTTAAACAATGTTGAAAATAATTTACACGCTGTGATGCAAGTTAGAAATAAGTCATAGGAAATGAGTTGCATGGCGCGGGAGAATTCACTTGAAAATGAGATATTAATCTCAATGTGAAATATTTTTTTGGGGGGGGTGGGGGCAGTATGGGTGACTAGGAGAATTAAAAGTGATGTTTTCCATTGATATTTTTATTCTAATTAATATTAAATAGACCTCTAGCACCTTGGAATCGCAGAGCAGAGCACACAGCATGATGGGGGTGTGTTTTCTATGTGCATTCCAAATTACCCGCACCCCTTTAAAGACCTTGCAGAAGTGTGTGTATGTTTTTCTTTCAGTATCCTGACAGCTCAGACTGTGCTTCTCTATCCTTCCCTCCATTTTCCCTCCTCTCTCCCTGCTTCCTCCCTGTTTCCATGTGGTCATCAAACATGTATCTTTACTTTTATTTCGCCTGGCACTAACTCCTCCTCTCACACCTTGGCAATGACCTTCTGCCAAAATCTGTTTGGCCACATGCTTGCCCTCATAATTCCATCATGTACCCTGTTTTTACTGTCTGTTAATACTGGTTGGATGGATGGCGTCCCTGTTGCTGAATACAAAAACACTCCATCCTTGTCCTCTTCCCCTATTTCAAAAATATCCTCTCTGCCGTTACTTTCCACTCTTTTCTTCACTGTTCTTTCCATTTCCTTTCTCCTCCTTTTGAACTTCCCTCACTCCTTTTCCTGGGCCTCTTCTTTCTCCTTTCCTACCTTTATCCGGCTTTCCTCAACTCATCCCTTTCATCATCCTCCCCAATAACTCCCTCCTCACATCCTCTCATCCATTTTGTGCTAATCCTCCTCTCCTGCTCTGAACCCCCCCCCACCCCGCCTTTTTTCCTCTAACGTATTCTTTCCAAACCCACTCCCGACTCCCTTCCCCTCTGCCGTTTGCCATCACCACCTATTCTCTCCTTCCTACACCCCTACACCTTCCTGGCCCTTCCCCACCTGCAGGACGATAAGGAGATCGACCTGGAGCACTTACACCGCCGGGTTAACAGCCTGTGCACCGAGGATGAAAGCCCCCACAAGCAGTTCTCCACCTCTTCCGTCGATTTAACACCCCTTGACATGGATGCATTGCCCGTTGCGCGCCAGGCACTCGAGCAGATCAGCGATTTCCGTAACACCCACATCACCACCACCACCTTCATACCCGAACAGATCCAGACCCTCAGCCGCAGCTTCTCTGCCAAAGCTGCCGCTGGATTCTCCGCTGGCTTCGGCGGTGGCAGCGTCCTCCAGGACCACCGGACTGGCGGGGTGGGCCCTTTCAGGCAGAGGGCGCCTAATGGTGGTTTCTTCCGCAGCCCTATTAAAACAATGTCCTCCATCCCCTATCAGCCAACAGGGCCAGGACCCAACTTCGGATATGGGAATGATCCAGACAGGGGCACCTCTATATGAGGAGTTTCTGAGGGTACGGTTGAGGTGTAACAAAGGGAGGAGGTGAGGTGGTCAGTCATGGAATGGTAGAACAAATACATTATGGGCCAAGCTAGAGAGTCAGAAGATAGAGATCTGTGTACATAGTAACCTTTATGTTTTCAGTTTCGGCTTGGTTTTTGCCAGGGGCGTCCATTAGGTGGAGAAGACACATGGGGTGGAGGTCTGCTTGGGGCTCCTTATTCTCCTGTAAACCATACTGGTGGGGTGCAAAAAGGTGAAGGGGCCTTGAATCTTTGCTTTATTGTTGTTGTTGACGTGATTGTTTGGGACATTATTTTGGGGGGGATCTGTGTAACGTGGGACCTCTTATTATTATTTCTGTTTTATCATTTGAGGACTCAAATATCGTGGAGATTTACTGAAATCGCCTAGCCGTTATCATCTAAACCCAACTTGAGAGGGAATACTTTATAAAAAGCCGACCACAGGAACTCTTCTAACTTCCTGTGAAAGCTGGGGCTGCCATTGGTGGAAGACTCATGTCGTGTCTCTGGGCATCAAACGACTGAGGGGGCTCACATTACCGATGGGTTAGGAACACATACAGCAGCCCCTTTGAACAGGTTTGAAAAGAAAACTGGACGCCGACTTTTTTCCAGTTCATTCTGCTGTGTCACTTAGTGAGAGTCCATGCAGAGTTTTTTCTTCTCTCGTGTTGTTTCATCGATATCTGGGTTTTCGAAATGTTCATCCATCTCCACAAGCTGTCCACACTACGGCCTGACTAGACCTAAGACTTTACGGCTCGGCACCATCTCCCCGCATCGCTCTGGAAACTGCTGAAATGCAATGACAGTGCAACAAGTCCGGTGTGCCGAATTTCTGCCATCTTGGTGCATCAGACTGAAACTGTTTTCGCCATTTTGATGCACATTAAAGACTAGCCGTCAGTCCCAATGCACTGTAGCAGTGCCCACAGACCTGTAAGTGATTGTATGTAGATCTGACCCTTTCTTTTCTCACCTATACTGTGCTATCTGCTTTTGGAGTACAGGTGAGATCGTCTAACGAAACTCTCAGAGGGATGGTTAAAAAAAAAAAGAAGAAAAAAAAGGGGGATGATACAAAAAAAAAAATTTAAAGAAGAAAATACACAAAAGACGAGCTAAAAATTTCCTAGAAGCTTATGCTTATTATGTGTCTTTTATTGAGTTTTGTTTTTGAAAAAAAAAAAAAGATTTTAATGCGTGGAATGTGTATTTGGTGAGGAAGTTAAAAGAATAACAATCTTTGAGCTGTCTACTTGGATTTTTTTTTCTCTCATCAAACTTTGAAAATCTGCTAAATGAGTGCTGTAGTCTCTGGTTTTGCATCATGAATTCATTCATGTGTTTACTTTGGCATTTCCTTGATTCAGTGCTGCCAGGTGTTGAAATGATAAAAGCTCTTTCGCTGAGGTTGTGTCTTCTTTGATTTCATTTATCACTTCCTTTCAGTTCTGAGCGGTGAAACCGAGACATTTGCTTTGTTTTGAGATGAAGCCATTGCAACAGCATCTACAGTGCTAGCTGTATGCTAGCTGTACCCTCCCGACTTCTAGTCCAACTCAAGGTATCAAAGTGTTCTGGCAACATTGAAAGCAGCAGATCAGCGGTTGCCCTTCAGGGTCAACTGAAGGTCACCAAGAGTCTACAGCCTTTTATGAGATGAGTCAGAAATATACTTCTATTTCTTATCTGTGATGTTAAGGGAACTGTTTATATAACTTGTTTTATAAAGTGCCAATTAATTACAATGAGACCATTAAGGTGCATTCTGGGTCGGGGAAAGGGAATGGTATATTGCACTCCAGAACCATTTTGTGGATTAGGGGGCGGGATGGTAAAATGGAACCAAATCTTTTTTCACTAACACTGTATTAATAATTGATAATGATAGTTGTTTAGAACAAGTTTTCCGTTTATCTTTAAGAACTAAAACTGCAAAATGTTGTGTGTAGAGAACTCGAGAAGTCGAGCCACAGTGTTTTGAATCAAGCATCCCTAGGCGTTCTTTTCTTAGGCTGCAGTAAGGCTACTGAATGACAAATAGGACACAGACATTTTAAAAGGTTTTATTTAGTATAAATGAAAGACATGTTAGAAAAATGTATATTTTACATGTCAATGCTATTTTTGTTAAAGAGAAGAGTATATCACGACGAGCTTTAGTTTTGAGTTTACTGCATTTTCCCCTCCTTCTGCGGTGTACGGTCCACCAACACTCAAAGTTCACTTCCTGGTGTCATCATAGGCTCATTCTATTATTTGCTGGCTTAATAACGGTGGCAAGTTGATTAAAAAGAAAGCATGCACAAACTTGCTCTTGCGCTATCTGTTAACATTTTTTATTTCACAAATAGAACTATAGGATTTACTTGATAATTTTCAGAAATTTTATGATGTACAGTATTTAATATAGGCCTATTTTGTTGTATGTGTTGCATATTATTCAAAAACTGAACAAACTGGGGCCTCTGTTACAAGTGGCGAAGCTTTCTGTGTATAATTTGTCTAATAAACAGGTTTTCTACAGTGGGATGGTATTTGTTGCTGTTTTTGCTCATCATGTTTCCAATTTAGATAATTTCAGAAATATAATGAGATTACCTTTCATCCCCAAAATAATGCGGATGATTATTGTTTACTATTCCGTGTCTGTTAGTGGCTCAACCTCCATTCTGTGTGGAGTTTTCAAACTCCCCCTGTGTGGATATTTCCTGGGCTCTTCAGTTTTCCTTCAACAGTCATAAAATATGTAAAATGGTTGAATTGGTGGCTCCATATGCCCGATATCAGCTGGGATAGGATCCTCCCTGTGATTGATGTGGCCGTGGCATAGGAGGCAGAGGAGGTTCGATGTCTTATCCCCCGACAGTCTACATCTCAAATGTCCTTGTGCAAAATACTGAGCCCCAATTTACTCTCGGTGGCTGTTCCCCAGGTGCGTAAGTGATTGTGTCGGACTAAAAAGATAAAGGTACCGTTTAGAAGTGTTTATAGAAAGCTGATGGATGGATGGATGAAGAATAAAAAGTAAAGTGAAAAACTAAAAAACATATCCAGATGATGCAGTGTACTAATTGGCTCAATGGCCACCAACAAGTAGAACGTTGTCTTCGTCTGCTCCACTTTTTATTCACGAAAAAGGTTGTTTTTGTAAAGTTTTTACTCTCCACTGTCATCTTGTGGACGCATGACAACATAAAGGACATAAGTAAGCCTATCGTTGGTGACATGTCGGTGGACTTTTATTTAAATCATCCCTCGCTGGAGGGATTACGTATCTCATTTAGCCTGGGAGCACGTTGGGACCCCCAGGATGAGCTGGAGAATGTTGCTGAGGAGAGGGACAACCGGAAATCCCTTCTTAGTCTGATGCCTCCCTGACCCAGCCCCGGATAACTGGAAGAAAGTGGATTGATGGATGTTCATTTCCAACATCTGTCGGTTCTTTTAAAAGAACTGGACCTATGCTGTCGCCAGCAACAGCAAGTGTATATACCTGAAAAGTCCCCAATCCATTGCGTTGTACAACCAATCCCCCTGATCAAACTCCTCAAAGTAAATGTTACGTCCATGGTATTTTTTGTAAAAAAGCTCTGCTTAGTGAGTGAAATATAATATGTACAAGATAGATATCCTCAAGTCATTTCACGTGCACCAAATTTGGACCAAATCCGACCAACGGTCAGAATGTTATGTCCGGAAAAAACTTTTTCTTGTAAAAAAGCTCCACCTTGTGAGTAAAATATGAGCATTTAGAATAGAGTACGATATATCCAAGATAAATCTCCTCAAGTCGAATCATATTCACAAAATGTATACAATTTTGACAGTTTATAATATAATATATCTTATAATGAACAGCCAAATCTCATTCAATGAAGAGCCTTCTTTTAGAAAAAAAAGAAGGCTGATGTTGATGTTCTATTTTCACACTGTTGGGATCAGAAGAAGTGGTAACATCAAACTTGGTAAGTAATTCATGCTTTCATCGTTACATCATCACTCAGCCTGCAGAGGTATGACATGGATCAACATCTCCCCCCCCCCTCTTATTTTAACCCTTTAATGTCACCACCAGGGAAAAGACACTTTGGAAAGAATTGTTGCATAGTTAATTTCTTTTGGGCATTTATTTAAACACTAGATTTGCCTTAAAATGAAAAATAGTTCAGTTAAAAAAATACTGATTTATGAAATTATTTAATAATTTAAAAAAATTCAAGGAAAACAGTCAATTTTAATTAGATTATCTTGACCTTTTGTTAAAGTGTGTTTTTAGAAAAACTATATAACCCTTATTAGACTTTTGGTTTGGATCTATCAAGCTAGATAAATCTGTTTAGTGAGGCCTTTCTTGCTTTATATGCCAAAAAATCCTACTTATCAAATACAACTTTCTCAATATCCACGGTTAATGCCTCCTTCTTGGTGGCCCTTTTGATCTGTGGTCCTCCATTGTTTGGACCCTTACTCTTTAAATATACAAACTGCCACCGGTTCATATTAGAAACAGTTTCAGTCGAGTGTAGTAATAGTCACTCAAACTTGTTCAACCAAACAGTGGAGCGGGAAATTAAAGGATTATTAATAGCACGCTTTCATCAAATGTATCTAATCTGATCATGTGAAGAAGGATGAAGCAGCTAAGAGTGACATGAAGTTAGTGTAATTCTAACTTCTCACTTATTACAGCCAGTTGATCCAGAACTGTTACAGTAGTAATAATGGATTAATACAGGCTGGTTGTTATTAAATAAATAATCACTTTTATCCCTTGTAGTGTGTTTTGCTGCCTGCTGCGTGTAGATTTAGGGAAGGAATAGTTGTCAACCATAAAATTTGAAATGATTTTATGTGAGCGATAGTTTTTAAGATCAAGCATGTGCTTAGCTTTTGTGTTTGTCATTGTAAAACTGGCCATGGCTTCAAAGTCCTGGATGCTGCTGTTAACAGCTGGAAAGACACACCTCTGAGGGCGGCTCCCCACAAGTTCAGTGGAGCACTGCATTGTAGTTTTCCACTTTAACCAGGGAGCGGCACTACTTTGCTCCCCTGATGCTCGGAGTTGTGTATGCTCTGCAGAAGTTTTCAACATAATTGACACTGAATGGAATTTTTTTTTTGTTACAGACTATTTCAAGACAATTTCTTGTTATTATTTAAGTCAGAGGAGATCTCCAAATTATTTTCACGGATGGAATCCTTGCACTGTTTCCAATCAGCTGTCCCCTGTGGAGAGTAAACATATGTAAGCCTATATGTTGGAAAAATGTAATTAATAGTAAGATGACTTCATAGCTATTCTAATAAAAGCATGAAAGTATTAATACTACATTATATGTATATATGAAAGGTTTAAAGTCTTGCATTCATCATTTTGCCTCTATAGCACAGACGGGATTGGAACTGCTGGCGCCACTTAAGGCTTAATGCCCTATGGTCATGTATACCACAATATTTTTATTAATGGTTGTATGTAGTCTTTTCCGCCACTTTCTACATTCTTCCTATTCACTGACGACTATTTAAAATGAATGTATTTACTCTGCATTTCTAAGAGGCTGCAGTTATGGTTTGAATTCCCCTCACTCCGGTCTCGTGCCCGTCGCGCCCCGGTCTCCCAGGAGATGAGAATCAAAAGCAGCAGCACGCAGACTCCTCTCGCGCGTTGGAATGGGTACCCCCTCTATCCCTCGAGGAGCTACCCCCCCACCCTCTCCCCTCCCCAGGCGTGACCAATGGAACATAGAATCTCCATTGTTGCTGCGACACTTTAATAATCGCTGGCTACAATATCCAACCTGTCGGTAGCTTCAGGAGCCCGGAGCAGCGCGCGGGATGGGAGGGCTGTAGGTTGGAAGAAGGGGCGAACGCTCGGCGCCAGACCTCCAGCCCGCAAGACGTCCCCATGATGAATACATGAATAAAAAATAGAAAAAAGATTGATGTCGTCTTATCTCTGAAATTATGGGATTTCCCCCCCAACAAGTTTTGTTTTCCCACAATTCCCAAATGACGAAGCCTCTTTTCAAAATGTGCAGAGTTCACATTATTACTCTCCGAAAAACGTGCAAAATACACCAAACGATTAAAAAACGACCAAACGCTGCAAGTGATTAAAAACCAATTAAATGCACTGATTAAGAAACCTGCCATTATGCACCAAAACCTCGGTGGAAGAAAAAGTATTCAGATCCTTTACTAAAGTAAAAAGTACTAATACGGTTCAAAACTTTGCTTAAGTAAAAGTATGTAAGTATTATCCACAAAGAAAAAGTACTCATGTGGTGGAGTGGTCCCTGTCGGTGTTTGACGATTATATTTCATTTACTACCTACACTGCATTAGTGCTTACACCTATGTTACTGTTAGATGTTAACGGTAATCGAACTACTTTACCAACTAGCACAACCTAAAAGTAGGAGAAAATTCTCAAATCCATGAGGAAATCCCTCCGTTTATCTCATAAAGTCAACATTAACACATTTGTAAAGTTCGTGAATCATATATTGTCGCTGCAGCCGTCAGACAAATTCAGCGCAGCAGAAAGTGGTGAAGTAAAAGCATAGGGTAGCAAAAATGGAAATACTCAAGTAAAATACAAGATTTTATAATTAAGTGCAGTACTTGAGGAAATGTACTCAGTTAATATCCACCACTGCAAAAAAAAAATCATTATCTAATTAATTTCAGATACGAATTTTAATAAAACAGGTGTTAAATAAGGTTTTTGATACTGTTTCTCGATAATACGTTATATTGACCCAACTCAAGTATATTAAGTTAGATCAACTTCATTGCTCATAGGTTCTTTAACATATTGTTTTTAAGTGTAATTAATTGGATAAATGCACTTCCAAGATCATTGATGTGCGGGTTTTCTCTCTCTCTCTCTCTCTCTCTCTCTCTCTCTCTCTCTCTCAGCGTGAGTGCACGTGCGTGCGTTTTCTCCTCACTGCTTCCATTTACAACCGCGAATCGCGCGCGCCACATGTAGCTCGTGTCACTATGCAAACAGTGTCTGAGAGCGAGCCCCCTGCTCATGTTTCCGTTCCCTGTGAAGCCGTTTTTTTACCGACAGGGCGTTCCGAGAGCCAGATCAAAAGGTTTTAGAACTGCTACAAAAGAAAGATGGAAACTGGAGAGGATCTTGGAAATAATGAATTGACAATAAGCGCGCGAGCCAGCACCCGTAATGTTTGACGTAGAGGTTTTATTGGTCAAAATTGTATTGATCTCAACATTTTTTTGTTTTTTGTTTTGGGTTATTCCATGCATATGTGTCTTTGTAGAGGAGAGATATTTATAGGACTATGTTTGATTGCGTTGGTGGATAGTAACTTTACACACGTACTGTAGGCCTACGTAAATTAAGAAACTTTTTCGTTTTTTTTAATAGATTAGTCCCATTTCATGCAACTACATATTTGTACTCCATTTCACCTCACATGGAAATATTACTTTCTGTCAAAGCTGCAGTCACTTTTCAGATTCCATTTTTACTGTTCCGGTCCAGTGAAAACAATGTATTTGCAAATGTTTTGATTTTTGAATGTTTATGATCATCTGTAGGATTGGACCTTTCTTTGTGGATTGAGAAAAGTCTTTAAAAAAACTATTTTAAAAAGTTAGCTGGATTATCTGGGAAACTGCTCCAAAGCTGCCAACTGGCTGATCTTATGGTATATTGAGTTTTTAGAGATACGTGGTTCAGAGTAAACTACTCACCCTGATATAAAGATGCTAAAATGACGACAACCTTTAAGATCTACAGTAGAAAAATTCAGCATAAGATACACACTTGCTTTACTTGGTGTGGAGAATTTTCCTCGTTTGCTTTAAGTATTCTGCTTTTATTGAAGAGTTTTTCAGATATAATAGACTCATTTTGTATACTATTTTCTTTCAGTCTTGATAACTCGGTGTTGCACCTTATTATGATCCAAACAGAACTTTGGATTTTTTTCTGTTTTGGAAGTTGATCAGCTTTACTACATTCTCGCTTTACTCTAATAGTTTACACTAAGTGGAAAGTTTAGAAACAAATTAACCCTTTCCAAATCCCCCCTCCTCCATCTGCCATGCCTGAGATGTATGAGCGACACGCGCACGCAGGTAGGAACTCTCTCCTGGCTGCGCGCCTCGCGCTCTCCACGCTCATAACTTTTAAACTGCATATTTCACCACCCCACGCACGTGCGTCCTGTGGGAGGTTCCACTCGCCCCCCTTACGTCAAGCACTCCTAAAATTGTACATTTATCATAAACAGCCCGACTTCGGGGTCCATAATCACCTCTCACGGGCTTTACCGAGACTTCTCATTGGATGTCAACACGCGACCTGCGCGAGGAGGGGGGCTCCGAGGCGCGTGCCGCTTTTTAAACCGAAGCCGCGTCTTGAGACACCAAAGAAGGAGTCCCGCACGCGACACTCATTCACACAGTGCGTGTGCGCAGCAGAGACGGAGTGCGTGCCTCGGAGAACTTATTTTGTTAAACTCTGACCACCTTTGGGGTTTTCTTGTAACCATGGATGTCCGAAGTCTAGAGGACTGGAGCAAAGGCTCAAGGGAGGAGGTGGCGGTCCTGGACTCACGGCAGCAGAGTCCGAGCAGGGTGCAGAGGGGAGGGGAGACGCAGGTGGAGGAAACCCACTATGAAGCCGGGCTGACGCTCGTGGACAGCTCCACTGACCCACGCGCCTGGCTGGCTCTGGTGCAGCCTACTGGCACCTGCGCGGCACACGCCACTTCACCCGACTACCTGCTGCACTCGCCCTGCCCGAGCAGCGGATCCTACAACGGTGAGAAGTTCTGCTTTTCCGTTCAGCCAGAGCCGCATTTCAGAGCAACAGGTGTCTGAAACCTGCGGTGGTGATTTAGACGAGCCCTGGTTTTCTTTTATTCAATAATATGTGATTGCTATCAAATAAAACAGTTTAAATCGAATGTTATCAAACCACACCTGATAACTCATTCTTTTTTAATCCATGTGTTTCAGAGCCAGACTCCCCAGGGACCCATCCCAGCCCCCCAATCTACAGGAGAACCAGGAGCCCCTCCTCCTCTGCGCTCAAAGTGAGAGACCTGTGCCGCCTGACGGGCTCAGTCGCCGGGCCCGAAACGGACTCATGCACGAGACAGAGAGCCCAGTCCAGCAGACCGATCCATGGGGTCCAGAAGCAGAGGCGCGTAGCCGCCAATGCGCGCGAGAGGAGACGCATGCACGGCCTTAACCACGCGTTTGATGAGTTGCGCAGCGTCATCCCGGCGCTCGACAACGACAAGAAGCTCTCCAAATATGAGACCTTACAGATGGCCCAGATCTACATCAGCGCTTTGGCTGATCTCCTCCAAGGTCCGGTCTCCAGCAGCACCGCCAGCGGCAGCGACATCTCCACCGACAGCAACAACTCGCCAAAATGTGACCTGGTGCTGTCCGGTGAGAAGGACCGGGCGGCCTCGGGTGGCAGTATACCTGTCCACATGCCTTTCTGCTCCTCCTTCGAGGACGGTTCGTTCTCCGCCATAGTTGAGAAGGTGATGTCTCCATCCTCCGGTCGGCCGGGCAGCTCGCTTGCACCGGTTCTGGGTGGGAGGAAAGAGTCTCCACGGAGCGATGGAGAGTTCTCCCCCCGCTCCCACTTCAGTGACTCAGATGAAATCTTGATGGAGCTTCATTCCAGTGAAGAAGATGACCTGTCAGAACTGAAGCTGCGCAGCCACCAACAGCACATTGTTTCTTTCTGAATGATCAGAGTAGAAATAACTTCTATAACTATAAGTTCACTACACCCGCGACTAAATTCTCTCCGTTCTGTGTCAATCATAGGCCTAAACAGTCTGTTGCTAAAAGATGAATTCTTAAAAGGATAGATTTTTGTTTTTGCGTCATGAAAATAGTCATGTTAAAATATTAACATTTAACATAGTCTGAAGGTTGTTTCTTATGTGATATAGGTTTAATTCGGTTCTGCCGATAATTCCCAGTTTTCATGAAGGCCCCTATGCCATGTCGCACGCAGCACTGCCATCGGTGTCTCCTCCGTTACTCTGACCAAATATCTGTCCTCCGCAAATTCAGAACTCTAACAGTTTATATTTGATAATGTGAAGAAAACATTTTGTAGCTCTAATGTGACTTTTTTTGTCGTAATTGATGGTTTCGTTTGCTAATAATATATGTTTGTTTTTGCAACTTCAAAAGTTCATGATGTGCACTTTAAAAATGCGAGCCAGAGGCTTCAGAACGTGACGAACAATATTGTTTTGCCTTGTTTACTAGTGTAGTACTGCCAATTCCTCACAAGTAGCCTATTTAATGTAGCCATCATTGCTGCCTTCTTTTGTATTTTCTTGGTTTTTATCTTCAGATGAGCTTGTGTCATTTGCTTTCACTGGATGAGATTAATTGACA
Organism: Lophius piscatorius; assembly: GCA_009660295.1. Lineage (NCBI taxonomy): Eukaryota > Metazoa > Chordata > Actinopteri > Lophiiformes > Lophiidae > Lophius > Lophius piscatorius. Next base: position 63,023 of record VRLP01001635.1, on the reverse strand, counting down.
TGTATTTATTTGTGATATTTTTCATTTGATTTGCTTTTTATAACGACATAGCTCGATTTAAAAAAAAAAAAAACCCCAACAAAGCTATCATTTTACCATTGATTGTTATGTTATTTTGATTTTTGGGAATAAAAAGATAACGAAAACCTTATGTTTCTTTGTCTCTTTCTACAGACACCTTTCTTTACCAACCACAATGATTATGTTGTCAACACAAGTTATCCTACTGTTATTGAATATAACTTATACTTAACTATACTTAACTCCACTTAACTTATACTTAATAACTTAATAACTTAATAACTTTCAAAGCTTTAATAACATTTTATTTTATATTGCAATTCTAAATATGATCGTAGTAATGATAATAATAATAATAATAATAATAATAATAATAATAATGTAATAATAATACATTGAAAGTGATAAATATTTTTTTCAGCTTTAATGAAAGAGAAATCTATTTTAATTCTTACACTTGTTCTAAAACGTATACAACATTATCACATTAAATTAAAAGGGCATTACTGCGCTATAGGGGACAAGAAATTCAATTAAAGTTTTATTTGATGATCAAAAATGTCGTCATCAACGGTGACAAATATTGAGTTATAACATTACAAAATAATTATAAACATAATACCGGACTCTGTAACAAAGTGCACTCAATTCATACATATAGAACGAAAAAAATCCCAAATTGTTCACATAATCCCAGAGGATATTGATTATTTTGTATAAACTAATAGTTTTGCTTTATTTTTTTTATTTTTTTTTTATTTTGGAAAGTAAGCTCGAAAGGAAATGTTAAGATCTGCGGGGTTTTTTTATCAATAATGTAATTTTATAAATGTAAAATGTCCAAAATAATGAGTAGATTAATGACTTATTATTAATTACTGGAGAAATAAGGATTGTTGATTATTAGTATGTTTTATTTAATGCTTAATTCATTGTTATTATTATTATTATTATTATTATTATTATTATTATTATTATCATCTTTAAGGAAAAAGCTCTGTAGCAAAAGATCCAAACTCAAGAAATTCTTACATCTTATTAAGCAGCTATTTCCATTCATGCTTAATAAACACTTTATCCCCTCTTATGTCATTTATCGTCCACAAACAGAAGCGTGCGTGTCACACACGCGCTCGCACGCCATATGCTGCAGGTGAACGCGCCCGGTCATTTGATTTAATGCGCTTAGCTGCAAAGTTTGGCACAACTTTAACGCCGACAATCGCTTCCTTAAATTATGGTACATTGTTGTTTTCTTGTAACAATCTTCCCCACACCCTGCGAGAAGTTTTTCTTTCCACTGAACCAAGGCCATTTGGTGAATACAGGAATTGGTAATGAGGAGTGTGCATTAATGTCAGGCTATTGTTGGCAGGCTCGTGGGCCGAGGTGTTGGATGGCCTCAATGAAGCACGCGCTGTCAGCTGGTGAGCGCTCGCGGGTCCCCGCCGTGTCCCCGAGGACCGAGGGAACACACTCTCCCAAGAAAGAAAGACACAAGCACACACACACTTTCCTTTCATTCCCTTATTCCAAAGACTCAAAGTTCTGTTGCGTGACTCAGGTCAAAGTGACTTTTCCTTTCTTTATTTGTGACTCATCTACAATTGTTCAAACCTTGGTGTGGTACAAATAAATAGGCCTGTAAATTTGAAATGATTCATGACTACCTGTTTTCTACCTGTCACTGCCCTGTCTCCCACCCACTGCTCTCAGCCAATCACAGGGCCCCTCCCTCTGCTCCCTACTTGAGCCCATGGAATAAAGGGAAATATAATGAGCATGTTGTGTTGAATTATTTACAGAATTTATGCAGGTAGACCCGTATCTGAGTATGATCAGACGTCCATCATGCGGCGAGTTCATGTTGCGGTGAAAGGAGATCGATTTCTGGAAACATTTTAGAGGGATTAGATATTACAGCTAAATACCTGTTTTTCTGTTGCAAAAGAAAGAACTACGCCACACTGGATGTTATACTTTTACACTAGGCCCTAAACTTAACCCTAATTTATCTGCAGGGTAAAGCAGCAAGTTTGCACTCTTTAGATTTTAAAACATTGTGTGTTACGTCTGTAGATCTCCAGATGTGGATAAGGAGGATATCCACCATCAGGCTTTTAGAAGGTTTACTTTCTTTTAATGTTGGAAAGCAAAAGGGGATATTATAGGCCTAATTATTGTTCTAAGTCCTGTATTTGGTGGTCTACTGAGCAGAAACAGCCCTCATGACTTTAACTAATGTTGGAACCGACAGAGCGATGGCAGGAGGCCTGAACACAGCCCTCAACAGGTGGATCGCTGGTCAGGAGGTTTCAATGTTTCACGCACATTAATTATTTATGCACAGACGTTATGAAAATAACAACAGGGTGGTGTAGTCAGGGGGAACCTGACACGCAGAGACACGTGTGGATGTTGTTGTGAGTAAAGAAAGAAGCATGGCTTCACTCTCACCGTGGTTTCTGGCTCTTTCTTCTGTTAATCTGTCAAGAAAGTTTTCTTTAATAACACTATTATTAGACCACTAAATGTCTGTAAGTTCCACATTGACTTCCTGCAACTCACTTTTACAGCTTTTCAAGAAAGTGTCATGATAGCATGAAGAAGTGGCAAACTTTAATACATATATCAAAAGGAATTTAATATTTAGCTCCCTAAACATCCTGGATAAAATGCACTAATAAACATATATATATATGTATATATATATATATATATATACATATATATATATATATATATATACAGGCACTATCCAGGGCAACAGTCAGTTTAAAATCAGCAGGCAGCACAATAGACGAAATTCAGTCATGTTTTTTAATTGCATAAAATAACACACAGAAAGTTTTAGTAGAGTAATGAGTTGATAAACAATCCAAAGTAAAGAAGTATTCGATATGTTTTAAGATTCTAAGGTTAGGCTAATTTCCATAAGTTTATTCAGAATATGTGCATTCCAGAGCTTCCCATTTTATTTTTAATGAAAAGAAAGGCGCTTGCATTTTGTATGAGATAAGGGGAGCCGAGCAGTGTGCTGTCCAAAAAGCCACAGGTCTCTCTGGGGATCCAGAACAAAAGGCAGAACTGGGCCATAGTCTCCATCTGCTGTCCCAGAGAGAGAGAGAGGGAGAGAGGGAGAGGGTGGAGAGAGAGGACACCATGGGCAGATAGAGATGGAATAATAAGCGAGAGAGAGGGGAGAAGAGGGAGACAAAGGTGACCAGGGACTGATGGGTAATTAGAGGGTGTGAGACAGAAAGACAAAGCAGGGTCCCAGTTTGATCGTTTGATTATGTCACATCAGTGTGGCTGACTCCAAACTGTAAATGAACAATGATGACCACTCCTTTGTTTAAACATCTCCTTGAAGTCACCGTGAAGGCCTCACCTCTCATTAGCCGCCACAGTCCTGTGTTATCATGTAGGACCACAGCGTAACCCACAGCCATCACACAAACCCACTCAGATGCAGCTGTGATGCAATGAGCACCTGTTGCATTCCAACTCAGCGAAGCTATTAATTGTTAATTAGTTTCTTCAACAGTGCTGAGGCTCACTCACACACACACACACACAACCACACACACCCACACACACACACACACACACACACACACACACACACACACACACACACACAGCATTAATGTCTGCAGGTTCTCCTTTATCAACATTTTTTAACCTGTATTGTCCTTTACAAGTAATTCAGTTTAAATAAATGAAATGAAATTATTTAAAAAAATTAAGCTGATGCTGAAATCCACAAAAAATACAAAACCTTTAAAGCTTTGAGAGAACTGAGACTTTCTGGGAGTCAGCACAAGACATTGGTCCTCATAAGAACGAGGAAGGGAGATGTGGAGCCTCTCCCAGCTGACATTGGGTCAGATGCAGAGTAAACACTGGACAAGCAGTCAGTTTATCACAGGGGCGACACATTCACGCTCACATTCACACCTATCGGAGTCACCAACTCCCCGACACTGCATGCTTCTGGACTGTGGGAGGAAGCAGGGCCACCTGGAGGGAACCCACACAAACATAGGTAGAACGTGCCAGAAAGGGCCACGAGGTAACACAGGTGGATTTGGATCCAGAACTTTAGTGAAGTGGACAACTGTGCGACCCACTACGCCACCGTCCTGTCCTCAAATTAACCAAAGTACTTCAATAAAAAAACTATGTCTTCCAATTGAAACATTTTGGGTTGATTTTTTAGTAGCTGCGTACACGTGTCATCGGGAATTTGAACATTTCACCTCTGCCCTGTCTTTTTTGAATTGTCTGATGCACCTCTGCTACAACCTCCCACTACGCCCCCATTGGCTTCATACAGAACAGAGAGACTGAGTTCAGGGGTGCCGGCCTCACATTGTGGCCGTTGTGAAATGGGCCTTATGAGTGACATTGTAATGATCCTAAAAATAATGTTGAAAAATAAATCCATGGAGTCCATGGTTTGATAAACCGCAGGGATATTTCCCTGAAAAAAACCCTGAAAAAAAAGCTCTCCATAGTGAGTAAAATATGAATTATTAGAGAAAAATATCATGAATACGAGAAATGTATCTTCAAGTCAATTCAAATGCACCAAATCTAGACTAAATCCAATCAACTGTGGAGAAATTAAGGCCCAAAACTTTGAGAAAAGGGTCCTCCTTGTGTCGGAAATACATCTGACCTTTCCCAAAGTCAGTCCAGTTCTTCCTCACACTGAGGTCTACATGGGTAAGAAATTTAAAATTGATCCATACAATAGTTTTTGAGTTATAATATTGGGATCTGCAGACATGTCGCGACCATGAATATCCCATAATATCCCAAAAAGTTGGGGATATAATAAATGTGGAAAGGTCAAAATGTTCTGACATAATTCAAATGAAATACACCGTATAGAATAGTTTTTGAAATGGTTCCAAAGCCGAGAGCTTTACATCATGGAGGAGGAGGTGTTAAACTATTTTGACAAAATACATCCTGTGGTTTCAGTGATGACAAGCAGCCTGGCCTTTAAACTCCGTCCACCTGCACACACACGCTGGCGCTGTCACCCCCCCAACACACACACACACACATATACTTAAACAGGGAAGAAGATCATTTATCTCTACGGATCTCTCCATGAAAGACGTCCATGGGTGAAGCAGGGTCTCACAGGGCTTTGTTCTGGGCAGAGTTGAGCTTTTTGTGTCCGCCACCTTCAAAGCAAATGTACATGAGCACGAACATGAGGCTTCTTGGGTAACCAGGCCATTGAGGAGCAGCACAATGGTGCTACCAATTATTCACAGTGCTCAATGCTGTGGAATCAGTTACATGGCTTAGCCTGTGTTTGTGTGCGTGTGTGCGTGTGTGTTTGTGTGTGTTACTATTAGTAAACTGCATCCTTACAGATGGAAAAGTTTGATATGTGTGTATTTTTTATGCTTTATTTTATATATTATATGCATTTATTCTTAATGCATCTATGTTTTTGTGCATCATTGCATCCTCATCCTCACTGCCTTTGTTTGATCTTGCATTTTCTTGTACTCATGCGTTGAAGTTTGTTTTGCTTTTTGTTGTAAAATTCCGTGGGAGAACCTGAACTGCAGTGGGAGTGTGTGCTGCATCTCTTGTGTTTCGTCTACTTCCCAGTAGGAAACACCTCAACTTCAAGGCGTTTGACACACTATGACTTCCAGCAGTGTCAGGTTACCGCCCTGCTCAGCTGGGGGAGAGACCTTCACTCTGGCTGACTGGACGCCCAAGAAATGAAGCCTTTGGAAAGTTCGGAAGTGAATTGGCTGGAGGTGGTTTTCCGTCTTTTTCACGCTTTAGAACTTGAGAGGTTCGTCAGAGGGTCAAAGTGCAAAGAGATGGATTGTTCTTATGTGTGTTTGTCCTCAAACACGTGTTTTCTAAACCTACACCCAATCGCTCACTTGACACCACACGTCATTTTCACCACATGTAACCTCCGCTGGCACCCTGCCAGATTCACGTGTACTGGACCGACATGTGTACGTACAGGAACATGAGCCACGTGTCCCTGATTGTCAACGTGATGAGTCGCCAGTGCCAGATTTGATGGGCTGAAGGTGACCAATCAGTGTCCTGTATAAATAGTTGAGTTGATTGATACAACATGATGAAAAACTACGAGTAGGGATAATTATAATGAGGTATTTATTTCGATCACACCACTATATGTCTGACCTTCAGGATGTTTAAGAAAGAAACGCGTAAAAATTGTGTTGTGTGTTAAAAGCCCAGTAGATCAGCAGTTTCTGAAATACTCAGGGCAGACTGTCTGGCACCAACAACTATGCTACCTTCAAAGTCACTTAAATAACCTTTCTTCCCCAAACTGATGCAAATTTTGATCTTCAGAAGGTCGTCTTGACCATCTTTACATTCTTAAATGCATGCCATGTGATTGGCTGATTAGATATTTTCGTTAAGGAGCATATATATATATATATTATATATATCTGTTATGTCTGTTGCATAAAAAAAAAGTTGTCATATGAAACACGTTTCCTCCTCCCAGTGATGTCACTTCCTCTGGCAGGAAAATAATATTTCATGCTTTTTTTTCTCAAATTTTTTTTTTAAATGTTGAGGATAACCAATCTGTTATCGGGACATTACAGTGATTGTTTAGTGACAGTTTTGGAAATGTTTTTAGACATTCCATGTGGTATCTTGAGGTTAGCACATGGAGGTGCAGCAAAAAATGGTGGAAAACATCAACTCTGTTCCTGGTTTGTGTACTAATGACGAGGATGTCACAATATAGGGTTTTGATATCACAGTTACTGTCAGAGAATTACTCATGGTTTCCCATGTAATCATCCTGTTTTTTGGTTTCATTCTACATGTAATTAGGCGTTTGGTTTCCTGACAAGTCTGTGATCTGCAGAACAAATACAAGCCAAGAATTGTGTTTATTTTGGTCATGGCTGGTGACTGAAGGAAAGAGAGGAAATCAATCAATCAATCAATCAATCAATCAATCAATCAATCAATCAATCAATCAATCAATCAATCAATCAATCAATCAATCAATCTTTATGTATATAGCGCCAATTCACAACAACAGTTGTCTAAAGGTGCTTTCCAGAAAGAGCAGGTCTAGACCAAACTCTTTATATAATTATCTACAGGACCCAACAAATTCCTCCATGAGCAGCACTTGGTGAGAAAAAACTCCTTTTTAACAGCAGAAATCTCAAGCAGATCCAAGACTAAGGGTGGACAGCCTACTATCACGACGGGTTTGAGAAAAAGAGACAGAGAGAAAGAGACAGAGGGGGTGAGAGAGAGAAAGAGAGAGACACGGGTGAGGAGAGATACAGACGGGGGAAAAAGCAGCAAAGATATCAGCTATAATCCACTTTCTCCAACCTCTCCATGGTCGGGCCGTGGCAGAAGCAGGGATCCCAGGTTCATAATAACATTAATATTAATGTAACATTTAGCGATAGCTTATGGGGAAATACTATACAATAATAATAATAATGATAGCAACAATAATCATCATCATGAGCATCTTGTGATCAGTGGACATCGAGCAGGTCCACAGCAGCAGATGCAATCACCAACCATGTGACCTTACAGGGCGAGAAAACACAAAGACTCCAGGGAAGAAGTCAAGTTAGTAACATGCATTTAATCCATTAAAATGCATTAATCCAGTAACATGCATTAATCCAGTAATCCAGAAATAAAGACCCGTTTCTCATGTGTGAGGTTTGTGATGCACATTTGTGCATTGTGTTTTACCGACATTACATCGGTTGAGTAATGTCGGTACAATTAAGGAAGTAGAGTGATGCGAAAATTTGCTATGTGAAAGACGGAAGACAAAATGGAACGGGTGGGTCTAGTAAGAAATCTGAACTCTGACAACTGACTGCAGATCATCTGCTGTTTTTACAAAGACAGAAAGGCAATTTTTTATGTTATTAAGTTATGTTGAACATAGTCTGAAGGTGGGCTTACATGGGACACTTTTCTCCTTTCCAAATTAAACCTTTCCGAATTGCAATGTTGTTCGCCTGTTTACATGACTTGCGATCTGTTCGACCCGGTGTTTACATGCATCAGCTCACCTAATCGGAAACGCTTTCACACATGCGCAGACGATCCACATTCCCGTTCATAAGGTGGTGATAATGCTTCGGTGAGCTCGGTGCCGACCGCCAACAAGCGCCCAGAAGAAGAATACGACAAAGAAGTGCCTTTTCGCCCAGCTAAACAAGATGTTAAAATATTTCAAAGTTACAAGTGTGTGCTCCACCTTTTTCCACCCTCATCCCATCTTGAGCGCGGTTATCCAGCTCCCTACTGCAGATAATCTTTTCTTTATATATCACATGTTACATAGTACATACATACAAACAGTACAACGTCTTGAGAATGTTCTCTGCATGTAACCCTTCCCTGAGGGAGCGGTGGGCGGCCCCGGTGAAGCGCCCGGGGAGCTGAGGCTTCAGGCTCTTTCTCCAATGAAAATAAATGGAGGAAGAGATTGGACAAAAGGAACACACTTCTGGTGTCTGACTCCTATCACCCCCTGTGGAATCAACTTTTTTATGGTGGAGCATTTATCCTATCAAACAGAAGATCAGTGGTTTGATTGCAGCCCTTGCAGTCTACATGCTGTAGGGTCCTTGAGTAACACCTTGAACTCCAAATTGCTCACCATTTGCCGCACAGGGGCTGCCCACTGCTCATCAGAGACGGGTCAAAAGCAGAGAAATAATTTGACATATTTTTCTCGTATGTACCGTGTATAACAGTGATATTAAAGAATAAACATGAAACACCTTCTCGTTGCAGAGAAAGCAATCCCAGATCTCCCACTAATGTATTCATATTATTTCAGTGACTTTATATCAGGCAAAAAATTAGTCTGCATATCCGAAATACATACAAAACTTTCATCTGGGGTGTTACGGCCCTCATTCAAATCATGGGTCATAGGAACCCATAACATATTTGAGATTTCCCCAACGCTGCAGTTCAGAATATGTTTCAATGAAATTAAACCCACAGCAACCAAAAACAATGAGAAATGGGAGCCCTGACCAAAATAACCAAAAGAAGGAGATGGCCTCAAACCAAACCACGCAGTGGAGTCTCTCCTCTAACTTAAATTCACTCTCAAACCTAAATGGAACCAAAACTGGGAAGATGACTGTCGGGAACTCCCAACTCAACTTAATACTTATAATGAAACAAAGAGTGTCTAAGAGGACAAAAGGTCTTCCTGCTGGCGGATGGGAGAGTTTGCAGCGCCGCCCCCTCGGTCTTTATACTCTGTCGATGATACACGTGTGCGTCACATTTTTTTGTACTCTAGGGGCACTGTGAAGCTATTTTGTCATGGCCAATCTGATAAATGATGACATCATTTTTCATAACTTCTTCTCTGGAAGGCTGAGCTCCCCAACCTCAAACAAATCCATTCAAACTCTATGGGTTTCCTGCATTGTTTGCAACTGTTATGGCCCTTTGGCAGCCTCGGCGGTCGGGTCCTGATCATGATGATGAGGACTGTTACTCAACCTCCAAAACACTACAGATGTATTGGTGTGCAGTGTCTGCTGGTGAATCTTCATTTTCATGTCAGTGCAGAAGAACATCTCAATAACTCAACCTTTCTAGCAGGTAGCAGAAAACGCTTTTGTATCCTCTCCTTTCTTGTCATTCCCCCTATACTTACCTGTTAAGTTAACTACATCTCCTCTGCTCTCTTGTCCTCCCTGGACCCATTATACAGTCGCCCCTGCAGATCTCCTTTCAGCGAGCTGCCCTACTCAGGTGAGGGTTACAGTACATTGAAGGAGATTTTGCTTGTATTTGATTCCGCTCCTTTTCATAGAGCCTGAAAGCCTGGCCTCCATGCCCCCCCACCCCTTCTCCCTCCCTGTCCTGTCCAGTTCCCAGGGGACCCCCAGTCTTTCCCGGGCTGGCCAGGGTGGAGCAGCCTCAGAGTGGAGCAGGTAGGGAACAGACAAGGGTATCACTTACAGCCTTCCTGCCGTACTCACACACAACACAGACAGCAGCAGCAGCAGCCCCTCTCTTCCTCTTTCAGGTGCACTTAGACCAATACGGTGACGTTGGGAGAGCCTCAAATTTACTACCACATCTACATTTTCTCCTGCAACTTACCAATTAGGGAAACTTGTCCTATCGTTTTCATCCCCTCCTCCCTTTTCAGTCAGTCCATTCAGCCACCGATCCAGGAAGGAGACAGTCCACAGACTGGTTTTGGAAAGCCATTTTAATGCAAGCACGACGGGACTAAAGCAAGGCTTGCACTTTTTGACTGTGTTTGAGTTGTGGCAGTTTGATATCAAATCGCGCTGTACCAATGAAGCACTTGCCTAAGCCCACGATCGGTGTTCTGCGCGGTCCGATCGTCGGGCACGAACCGAGTGCTCACGCTGCGGTGACAACGTGACCGATGAGAACTCAACATACTGACAAGATAGAAAGGAGCTTACTTGATCTTATATTGATCTTAATTCACTTGTCACTTTCTTAACAAACACAGAAAGCCATGGCATTCTCTCCTGGTAATGAAGTCCTACCCAATCAGCAAGCCAGCTCTAACTTTTTCTCTGCCTAGCAACAACAATCACCACAATTCTGACTGGAAAACTCTGTTTTGATGTTTTTGGCACAGTCACTCTTTCTCTTCTGAAGCAAACCTGATACCTGAAAATTAGAGTTCAAAGATCATTTTTAATTAAAAGAAGCTAAATGTGACTTTTTAAATGCTGATATGTTAGGCCCTTTTTTCTACCTTGCTGTGCGGTTGAACCAAACACAAACTGTACTTTCGACTTTATGAGTACTTATTATTTATTATCCACAAGATGCACTGTGTCGCCATTGGGACTCAGATGCTCAATAGCCACTTTACACAGGCGCAGTGTGAAAAGAAGGTGCTGTCGTCAGCCAGTCGAGTCTTGGTTCTGCTCCAACTGTGCAATTATCTGAATCGGGCTGACCAAAATTTTTGACACCTAAGAAAAATATTTTATTGTCTGATAGTCGTCGGGGAGCTAGAGATCAGCCCTTGTGCCCCTACGTACTCTTCACGATAAACGACACCAATGGAACCCCGATGAACAGCCGGAGAGAGACACATCTAGAACAGCAGAACCAAGTTCACATGGACCAAACTTGATTCAGTGCCACTAACTTCAGTGGAAACACACCCATGTTCACAATGAAATTAAAACTGGGCTCTGTTTGTGGTCCCTTTTAGTCAGTTCCACATTTAATCTAGCTTTAAACAATGCCAATGTGTTTAACTGCCGTAAACACTGTTGGAACTGCCTTTCGATGCAGAAACCCAAGAGTCATGTTCACTGATCCACCAGACTCAGAACTTATTATACTTTAAAATGAATTGAAATTTACTATGCAGCAAATTTTATACATATTATATTATAAAATTCTGATAAGTCCATGCATAGAATTGACCTGTGATTAACTTTGACTTTGTCATGTAACCTTGATTCCAAACTTTTTCAAAGAATTATATTGGCTTAATGTTTTTTGATATATTGCAGTCACTTTGAATGCAAACCCAGACATGAAGGGGTCAGAAGCCAGTGTACTTGTAATGCCGCTCCTACGCCCGGATAAATAGGAAGGGTTTTGTCAGGAAGGGTATCCTTTGTCAAACCTATGCCAAATCAATATGCGGAACACAAAACTGTTTTCCAAAGCTGACCGGTTTGGGCTGGGGTTCTAAAATATCGTCACTGGGACTGTTAGTCAGAAGGGTACAGCACTAGGAATGGGAATAGATGATCCGCTGTGGTGATGCCGAAAGAGACAAGCCGAATGATGAAAAAGAAAAAGAAGAAGTCACTTGAAATGACAATATTACACACATACTATGTATTTATACTGTGTATAGGTCAGAGCACACACTATCTGCTCAGGTTACTGGGGTCTTTTGGAGTGCAGGGGCACTACTTAAGACATTTTTTGAGTTTGTGTTGGCATCAGCCATCTTCTACGGAGTGCTCTGCTGAGGCAGCGGCATCTCAGTGGCAGACAGGCGGAGACTGGACAAACTGATTAAGAAGGCCAGCATGCCCCCTCCACCCAGTGGAGCTGGTGGGAGAAAGGAGGATGTTGGGAAACCTTTCATACATGCTGAATAATAACTCCCATACCATGCAGGACACTTTGACAGAACTGGAGAGCACCTTCAGCGACAGGCTGCGTCACCCCAAGTGTGCGAAGAAGCGCTGTCGCAGGTCCTTCCTCCCTGGAGCTGTCAGACCCTACAACCAGCACTGCTCCCAGTAGACCACACACACACACACACACCAATAACTGTCAAGGATGATTACTGTGCAATATAGATTAACACTTTATATATTTGTGCAATATTAATATGGACATTCCACATATTTTTATACTTTGTCTATAGTCTTCATATTTATATCATATTTACTGTATATCTATCTTATCTTATCTTATCTTATCTTATCTTATCTTATCTTATAAATGATCATTTCTTAGCCGATGCTTGTGTATCAACGCTGTCAGTAATCAAAGGGAGTCTGAGTCCAGAGGTGCAGCCCAATTACTTGACTGGGAATGCTGGTATCATATATTTCTCAAGTGGTCCTTTTACCCATAACAAAAGCTGCGGGGCATATTCCAAAACAACAAACCCCCTGCCGGTTTAAAACAACAGCACGCGGCTTCCCACGATGCAGGCAATGAATAAACATGGTTCTTCTCACCCAGACAGGAAACTGAACAGTTGGAGTACGGCCATCAAGCCTCACAAACAGCTTAAATTCCTACACTAAACTTTTAATCGAGGGTTGCCTTTAAAGCTCAGTTACGTCTGCCAACTCTAAACAGGCCTACTTAACTCTATCCATTTCTGAGCATATTTGTTGTCTACTAGTTGACAGAGCCTGCAGGGCCTCATTAAGAAGACCCTCACCGAAACACAAGCTCCCAGCAGGATAACACAGCTAATATAGATAGACATTTCCATGCTTGAATGGATTAGCGAGCCTCTCTGCAGGGTAACACAAACACATAAACAATGATCGTTTGACTGTGTGGGTGATCAGGCTCGTATTCCACCTGTTGATCTCTAGTTCTCTTCCTCATTTCTCATCAAAGCTTCCCAGCTGCATGTGTCAGTGTCCATTCAAATGCATTCCAACCATATATTATGTTTTTATATTATGTTCTTAAGTATTGAGAATATGTGAAAATGTGTGAAAGACATACTTTCCCAAAGCCCAACTTTGGATAAGAGCTTTGGACTGAAGAATTAATTGCTTACAGGGAAAAAGGTGTGACGGAAAGAAAATAATGTCTTAATCCTAATGCCACTGCAAGACGTTTCTCAGCTCCAACGATTGTTTGTTTTTTAGTTGACAGTCCTTATCTACCTCCAGATTTGTGCTTCGGTCTGCCTGTTTTCACACCATCACAGCCAATCCACATCCTCTTCACCGGGAGGGGGGGGTCTCCCATGGAGATCAGTGACGCCTCACTGACCACATCAATCAATCATTCTCCTTCTGACTACCTCTATCCTTCTCGCTTTGTCTCTCTCTGTATGTCTCTGTCGCCATATTGCTACGTCTCGCCTAAACGACTTTGATATCTGCCTATTCCCTCTTTCCCACACATGACATGGGAACTGCTTATCATGAAAAAACACACATACATGTTTTTGAGAAATGAATGGACAGTGCCCATCTTGGATGCTGATTTATTTGACTGATAAATTGTATTTAAATAAATTGTCATTCATTGCCAATTCATATTGTCTAAGAACGGAGGATCACATAAAAATGTAGTTCATACAGAAATGATTCTTCTGCTTTTCTAAAATTTCTCTGGCTGATTTTTGACGTGACACATAAAGCAGTCATGCAGATCGCAGTCTCAATTATGCAAAATCTTTACGATAATTGAAGTGACAATAGGTTGAACTTGCAATCCTGTCTTGACCGCCATTGTTGTTGTTAAACTTTTAAAAACCTATAAATGAGCCACATATTTGCGTTGGGGAAGGCGTTCTTTCATTACGGTGAAATAGATAAATAAATGAATCATTGCATAGTTTACGTTTAAGTAATTGCATCTAATTCATTTAAATAATAATGTTTTTTAAATGTATGTATTCAAACTTCATTGAAACAGCATGAATCTACGGTAGTCGACAAATCCAAATGCACTGCAAGTATAAATTTGAAATCATGCGCTTGCTGCTAATTAAGAAAACATCTTCATCAATGTCACTACATAAGCACGCTGAAAAAATCCACAACACAACACATTAAGAAAAATGACCTGCAAAAACCACAAGACAACAGAAGTATTTACGGAGGACACTTAAAGTGATGCATCCCCGGACGCGCTTTTTTATCGCTTCGTTTAGTGAATTAAAGAGATATAATGCACAAACATGTCATGATATTTTGATCAGCCCTGGTAGCTTCGCTTAACTTACGGATCATGTACTTATGTGAATTGGAATAAAACTTTTATTAACATTGCGAAAACAACAAATAAACTTAATAATGGCCCTAATATGCGTGGAACCCAAGGTGTAAAAGGTGTTGTCACCATGGCAACGTGTGCACAATGGTCCGAATGTCACATATAAAAGCTATTAAAGTGGCTGGTAAAGAGTTTTCAACAAGAATAAAGCACCTTGTTTACCGTTGTGTTGTGGCTTTTGCAGATCATTTTTCTTAATGTGTTGTGTTGTGGCTTCTGCAGCGTGCTTGTGCTGTGACATTGATGAAGAGGTTTTCTTTTCTTGATGCCTGCATGTGTGTTGTCATCTTGATGACCATGTTTTCTTAATATGCAGCATGCACATGTTGTCAAATTGATGGTTGCGTTGCGTTTGCCCCTGTATAAATATGTTAATTATACAAACAATTCAGTTTGATTAGTTAAAAAAGACAGACAGTTAAATTTGTCTCGCTGTAGAACAAGAAGGAATCAACTGCATAAAATTTACAGGATTGGTTTCAGTATAATATTCAATAAATTATATTGGGGAAATGTCTTGAGAACACATTTCTATTTTAGTTTTATAGAACTATTTTGCAAATTGTTTAATAAAATATAAAATGGGGCAAAGGTGGCTCAGTTTGTAGGTATATTGTCCATTTATCTGAACTTTTATCTCAAGGTTGGTGGTTTGATCCCCGGCCCCTCTGGTCTACCTATCAAAGTGTCCTTGAACAAGATACTGAACCCCGAGTTGTTCCCAATGGCTGTTCCATTGGTGTGTGAGTGATGGCGTGAATGGTTAACGCTCCTGATGAGCAGGTAGCAGGTGGCTTGCATGGCAGCCTCTGTCACCTCGGTGAATGCTGAACTGCTGTGAATGTTTATTCATGTTTTAATGACTAATACAGATCACATTAAGTTCATTAGTCTTAAATATTAGGCTTATATTATGCAGCCTTTTCAAGGGGAGCTTGGTCCACCTTTCTTTAGTCTCTCTGTTCCGTCGAGACATTTTGGATTCCTTTGATACAACAGTCGAGCTAGTAATGAGCTAATATTAATGATTTAGAAAAAAGACTTTGTTTTTACATTGGACAATACCACAGTGGGAAAGTGCCGCACCGGTGTGTCGTTTTCAATAACGAGCCAGGTCTCCGTGAGCTAAAGGGACATAATGTATTGCAGCGTTTCCACCGTTTCATCTAACATTACATCTAAAACTCAATGATATTGTCTCTTAGCTATTTGACTGTGACAGGGCTGCAAATTTATTTGAAAATTAATCATTTTGGTTTCACACAATAAAATGACAATGATCAAGGGATGTTGAAATTTATAATGCGTTCTCCGCTGCAAAGCAAATCAAGTGCTTCCAATCCACGGTCAGACCAATCACAGCTGTTTCCTGCACTGCACTGCCTGTGCAATTATTTCAGTCCAGAAGAGAAAAAGGAATGCTAAGCATTACTATGATAATGAGCATCACTAATGTTCAACAGATAATAATAATAATAATAATAATAACTAATGTATCCATTATTAATCAAGTATAGTTACACACATTTATATATATATATATATACATACACAGTACATAAATAGCAGATGGGAGGAGGAAAAAAAAAGTGTCTGGGGGAGCAGGAGGTGAAGAGATTATTCCTCCAAGTATATCATGATCAGCTGCTTGGAATTATTTTAGATTTAGGGCATGTGCTGTTACGATAATCACTTTAGAGTTGAGTTTGTGTCATAAAGCATTAAAATGAACTTGTGAAATCACAGCACATACGTCTGTGAGTAGAATGCTCAGTTAGTCCGCCTTTTTGTTTGTCTGCCTGTTAGGAAAGGTCATGGAGGAGCAGGTTGAGTGCAAACATGCTGCTGCTACCCAGGACAGGGACAGCCAGCGTCTCACAGTGGACATCCCGCCACCACTGCATGTGGAGTGTGACCAGCCCTTCCTATTCTTCTTTTGTCAACCCCCCTCCTTCTCTCTGCACTTGTTGCACTTGTGTCTCTTTTCTAGTCTTCACCTCCTTTTGTTTGCTCTGTTTCTCACTTTTTTTGAGCACTCTGCTTTCTTTCCCCGTGTCCTCCATCCCAGTGCCTGTCCATCACTTCATTCCCCTTCTCCCCTCCTCCCTTCCTCTCCCATCAGTCCCCATCAGGAGGAACCTAATAGGAAATCAAAGTTTCTGGTGGAAGAATGGAGTGGGGCTTACCATTACCATCCCCTGGGTCCTCCCCGCTGAAAGAGGAGCGCAGAAAAGACTCTATACTGGCACTGTGAAGGGGAAGGTTAATGCAGCAGATAGTCTTTCCCCCTTGCTCTTTTTCTGTCTCTTTATCCATTCTTTTCAGCTAAACACACAAACTATCTCAATTTTATCTGTCTTTTTTTTTTATAAGCCTGAGTGTGCATGCACAGGCTTATGTGATGCTCTGATTTCTGCTTCTCAAAGAGGGAACAGCAGAGCAGGTGAACTCAGCTGACCCCGGTCGAATAGTGTTTTTAGTGAGGTCGTATTTGCAGCCTGCTGCTGTGTGTGTATTCCTGAGTGCCACTCTAGCTGGGTACAGCGCACAATGCTGCACCTCAAAGCATTGCCCATGTGTAGCAGTTGACTTTATGACCCCTATGAGCTCAGATACTGCTACTTCTTCAACCATGAAACGTGCTGGTAGAAAAGCCATGAAATGTATCTTCATTGAAATGATAAGAGAATCGACGTGAGTTTTCATATTTATTATATATTTATTATTATTTAGGAAAAGTTCAAACAGATTCGTCTTTTAATATATGAGCTATTGCCAGCCTCTAAATAAACCACCTCGACCCCCTTTCTTTCATTTCTTTTCATATGATTCATATGATGTAAGATAATGAAAATACACACCCATAAATCCGTTGTTCGGATCAACTTGTCTATCAAGATCCAAGATCAACACCAAACCAAAAGACAGAGTTTCAGTCTAGCACCACAGGGTGGCATCATCACACCAGCTGGCTGTATTTTATCTTATTTCATTTTCTTTTCTTTTAAAAGCTGCAACACACATAATGTCACCAAAATGTTATCATCTCTAAGGTATGCCAACACCTACATCTGGGTAAAATTTCTTGCAAATCTGTCCTGTAGTTTTACAATAATTTTGCTAACAAACAATCAAAAAAAGAAAAAAAATCACTTCCTTGTTGGAGTTTATTGGCTAATAGATTTCTAAGAACCATCAGAAGAATGACTCTTACAGAGGTCCT
The DNA here is from genome assembly GCA_009660295.1 of Lophius piscatorius. Lineage (NCBI taxonomy): Eukaryota > Metazoa > Chordata > Actinopteri > Lophiiformes > Lophiidae > Lophius > Lophius piscatorius. The sequence goes on along the minus strand of VRLP01001635.1, from coordinate 45,217 downwards.
GACCCACATGAGGTGTCTCCGTGACATCAAGACGTCAAGATGCTACTCAGTGATTAGATAAGTCAGTGGATGTTCCCAGACCCCTCTCTGGATCACCTTTTTTTTATATTTTTTTATCTATAGTGAGTAAACCGAAGGCAGCAAAGAGCTGCACAAAAGTATCCAGAACTTTTTATGTGTTCCCCCTTGATATTATTGTTTTCATGGCAATAAATATCAAGCTGATATTAGAGAGGTAAATTGTGAGAAGTGTTCATGACTGTCATCTCCTGTGCATGATGGAAAGTGGCAAAAAAGAAATACATTTTAAAAATCAAAATCTTAAGCTTAAAAATCTGCATGTATCAGTGCATGCAGGAGTCAATGCATCAACACACTGGCAGAAGATTCCATGTGAAGGTGAGGGCTTAGCCTAGAATTAGTCTTGTCCTAGCTGTCAGGGATCAGCCTGGTTGAGCAGTCCAGAGCCTCATGCTGTGTTAAGCTGCTTAAACACTCAGAGGTGGAAATGATTTCATGCCTGGGGGTGTGAGGGAGCGCTGGAGGAGAGGGCAGGAGGGAGAACAGTACAGGACAAGTTTGGACTCTGGATACAGCAGAGGAAAACCCCAGGGAGAGAGGAAGAACATGACGGATGATCTGAATCCAGATTCTTCCAAATCAAATTCCAACCCCCAAAATGTTCATCCTTTCTCGCTGTTACCTCTTCAGCCCCTCGTTCCCCTCACACCTATGCACCACCCACCTGCCCTCAGTACTCCCCCAACAGAAGAGTTTGGATTCTTGGAAGGTGTTGGGTGTCTACAGTGTCACAACTAAACAAAACCATTTGAAAACAAAGTGGGCCGGTGAATGTGCCGGCGCAATCCGAGCCCTCTCCCTTTGTGGCCGCAGAGAAAAACGGCCTCTCAGAATCAAGGGGATGGAGGGCAGGCAGGGGGAGGCACACCATTTCAATCCACAGGTTATCCCCCTATTCACCCACCCAGACCTGCTTTTACAACCGCCTCCTCTCCACCCCACACACACCCACACTTTTAAGTGCACCCTTCAAAGGTGAACATGCTATTTGAAACAGGGCTGTCTGTGTTACAGTGCCTCCAAGAACAAGATACTCTTCCTCTCTCTTATTTCTCTTTCTTTTAAGCCTCTTTTTTGCTCTTTCCCACTTCATATGTTAACTAGTAGTGGTCAATTAATCCAAACACAACTGGCCAGACTCTCATTAAATGTTGGTGAGGATTTTGATATCACTATGATAGTCATGGTTTCAGGTTGTTCACGATAATCGACACTATAGAAGGAGACGGCGAGCAAAGAACTCTCAAAGCTGTCTGTTGTTTGATGCTTGCGTGTTGGTGCTGTCTGTGGCATAATGTCAACCTTACTTCCCGGGGTGTGTTTATGCAGGCTTGTGTACATTCCATCCACACCAATCTGCAATTAGATTAAAACCACTTGCCTGATTTTGTGAAGGCACCAAAACAGCTCTGTGATAACACTGTGATGTCACTGTGTTCTGACACCTTCCAATCAGAACCAGCAAGAACTTTTTCAGCATTTGTGCAAAAGAAGCACTTCTGTGGTATCGGACAACAAGGGATAGCATCGTTATCAACACATCAATGAGCTTCGGGTGCCCATGATCCTTTCACTGGTTCAGATTTTCCTGTTTACAACTCATCATCCTCAGTAAAAAAAAGGTTGAGCTGCTGCTGAATGTATCCACCCACTGACGGGCGCCATGATGATCAGATAATCAATGTTCTTCACTTGAGTTTTCCATGGTTATAATAATATGGCAGACAGCTGTTTGTCCTGAATTCTAAATATCTTACTTACGTTTTACATTGATTTCATGTCTAATATAACAGATTCGGTGTGGCGTGTGTTTGATGCTTTCGAGTGTGTGTCAGAGTGTGTGTTTGTGTGTTTGTGTGAGTGTGTGTGTGTGTGTGTGTGCTTTGGTATCTGGCACAGTAATAAAAGACTAAATTTCCTGTGCAGGTGATACGACCTGACATCTTTTTCCAAGCCTGTTGTGAGTCTCCCGTTAAGAGGAGGCTATATAATTAGCATTAGTATTGTGCCCAATCGATGGGCAGGTGATTGATGCTCTCACTACACATCTAAATATAAAAACTCGCCAAAAATCATTTAAATTCATCAGAACGTTTTAGTTGTTTTGACCTTGACATGAGCAAACAGGAATGGATGATTATCCTGAATACTTTGGGTAATTTTAGACGTGACGGAGCAAATACCAGAAACTTTCAACTCTCTACTATAAACCACCCAGGTGGTCATTGAGTAGATATTCAAAATGGTCGCACACTGACGACTTGCGATGTTTCTTTGGTGGATAAAACTGTGGAGTTTCAGTTCCCAATGCCATTGCCATGCATTAACGTTCTGCACAGTTTGACCCCCAAGCACCGACACACACAGGACTCCAGACGTTGGACAGAGATTTCCTTGCGAATTCTTACTATTAAGATTAAGATTTAGATTTATTGTCCCAGAGGGATATGTGTTTCCAAAGTAAGTACACATAGCAACACTTAGCAACATATAGATACACACATAGCCGTATACAAACATAGTCAGTACACAATATCTCAATGAATGTATTCATCAATCCCAGCTCACAACAGTGTCAGCGAGGCAGTTTGTTCAGGGCTGATATTGCTGAGGGGACAAAACTCCTGCTGAAACGAGCTCTTCTCCATCTGAGAGTCCTGTATCTCCGGCCAGATGGAAGTAATGGGACGTTTTGATTGAGGGGGTGATCAGTGTCATTTGTCATTGTAAGTGCTAGGCGTGTGACAGCTCCGAGGTTCATAATACCGTTACAATACCAAGACTTTAATAATCACGGTTAATTAATTAAACGATTAATGATGACATCTCCGAGGGTGATTGCTTGTACAACGCAGGGTATTGGGTGCTTTTCTGGAATATACCCTTACTGTCTGGGATGACAGCGTAGGACTTATTGTTCATCAGTAATGATTCCCCCTAATAGGGCAGCTTTAGCTCACAGGATGGAGCGGTCGTGCCAGAATCAGAAGATTGAGGTTTCAATCTCTGCCCCTGATGCTAAATGTCGTCCCTGAACCCCAATTTGCTTCAGGGTGCATCACAAGCCCCGCCCACTATTCAAAAGGGATGGGTCAATACAGAGAATACAATGACAATGTTGTACGTTTATGACTGTATGATGAATAAAAAATATATTATTATCCATTCCTTGACCATGGAAACATACTCCTAAAATCTGGAATCATGTTTTTAATAATTAGAAACATAATTTGAGAATTTCAAAAAAGGAAGATCTTGATCTATTTTTTAATATAGAAGATATAATTTCCTGCCTTTCACAGATACAGATACATGAAATCCATTGGATTGAAGGAATCTTCATTATCACTGGTGCATATTGTTGATAGCACCAATATATATATTTATATATATATACATATATACATATGTGTATATATGTATATATAATCTCCTGGATTATAATCTAGATCTGAATCTTTTTTCATATACTGCTGGAATACCATGAGTTGTCCATGCCCAGCATTTTATTTTGATATGCCTATATTGAAATGTTTTTTTTTATTTTCCTAAAAGTTCCTGTTTGCCTCGAGATACATTTCAATATCCTTTTTGAGATATATTGTAGGCAAACATACAAACAAACATGGTTGATCACCTTCCATACTTAATCTCACATGAATAGATGTAATGACTCGGAAGCCAAAACGATGTCAGTCATTTGTCTTACTCTCTTGAAATACTAAGTTGTTGTTGTTTTTTTTCCATTTTTAACTGACTAACAAAGGGGCTTGTAGCTCATCTGTCTGTCGGTGCCTACACTGATGTTTATGGGAAAGTAATGCCCCCAGTTTGTGTGTCTGTGTCAGTGTGATGAACTGTCTGTCAATCATAGTTAGAGTTAATTATTTCGTCGCCCCACTGGGTGTGAGTGTGTGTCAGGAACTCTGACCCAGGCTTGGGTCACAACCAAACACACACACACACATTCTTCCCCCAGAGAGTGAAGGGGCCCACCTATGTCCTTCAAAGATCGCCTATTGGCCACCTGACTAACCACTTTACTGAAAAGGAGATGGTCAATGTGTGTGTGTGTGTGTGTGTGTGTGTGTGTGTGTGTCCGTTTGTGTGTGTGTTTGTGTGTCTTTGTGTTTGTGTATGTGTGTGTGTGTGTGTGTGTCTGTGTGTGTGTTTGTGTGTGTACGTGTGTGTTTGTGTATCTTTTTGTTTGTGTGTGTGTTTGTTTGTGTCTGTGTATATGTGTTGTTTTTGTGTGTATGCATGTGTTTTTGTGTCTTTGTTTTTGTCTGTGCATGCGTGTGTGTGTGTGTGTGTGGGTCTGTTTGTGTGTGTGTGTGTGTGTGATGACATTGTGTGACGAGTGGAGACGGCGCGGGGCTGGACCCCTGGGAGATCAAGTAATCCTGTGGGTAGCACAATGGACACCCCTGGCTGGGGTCCTTTCTGTCTGACCGTTGGAGGTAGGGGGCAGAAAATAATACGGCATAACACACTGTCATGTTTCAGCGGCTGGTTTTATCAGCCTCTGTGTCTGTCTGACTCTCAGGATTGATTGCAATACGCAATTTTGATAAAAGTGTTTCACTGGATAACAGACTTCCATGACTTTTCAGAACTTTTTCAAAGATGCATATTTATAGAACTTTTTACAAATTATAAGATATAAGATAACACTTTGTATTCCCAAAGGGTAAAAAAGAGATTCAGTGAAAGAAAAATTACATTATTTTAAGAAGCAGGTGGGACCATAACCTGACTATTTTTCAAAAAATTAATTTAGCTCATTTACACAGGGACGAAAACTGTGGCCTGTTCAGAAGTTTTTATTTTCAGGCTCTGGAAAAATCATTGTCTCTTTAAAGAACCGCAAGACAAAACTGTTTTATGTGAAAACCATTGTCAGATAAATGGTCCCTTGAAGTCTTCTAAGTTGTGAGGTGTGGCCTCAATGGCTGGGACTTGTTCTTTGGAAATATCCCACAGATGATTGATTGGATTGAGATCTGGGGAATTAGGAGGCATAACTCAATACCTTGAACTCCGTGCCGTGTTCCTCTAACCATTACTGAACCGTTCCTGCTGCGTCAGGGAGCATCATGCTGCTGGAAGAGGCTTTTAGGGCGTACGTGGTCTGAAACAATGTTTAGATAGGAGCTGTTCAGAGGAACATCCGTATGACTGGCAGAACTCTAGGCTTCCTTGCAGAAAAGAGTCCAAAGCCTCACACTGCCTCCCCCGGCTCCAGCTTCCAACAGATCATTAGGTGGGTTTACATGGGACACTTTTCTCCATTCCGAATTAAATCTTTCCGAATTACCGAATCGGAAATGTTCTTTCCATTCAGAAAGGGTTTTTTACATCCAATTAGAAGTCTCTTCCGATTCTAAATCAGAATTAGGCTTTCCATGTAAACCAACCCATTGTGGACAAAATGTTCCCTCGCAGCTTTTACAGTATCTCATCCACTGACAACCAGAACCAGAACCAGTTGGTTCGGGAGGCAGACACCCTCTCTACTTTTAAGATTAGACTTAGAACCTTCCTCTTTGATAAATCCTATAGTTAGGGTTGGTTCAGGTGCGACCTGAATCCCTCTCTCTCCATGTATTGACATCACATCACTGCACGCTCCTTTTTCACAAAGCTTATAGTTAGGGCTCAAGCTGGTCCTGGACCAGCTATTAGTTAGGCTGCCAAAGGTTTAGACTACCTCTATTCCAGTTATTGCTAAATTCATGCACCATAAATGCACCACTGACTCTATTCCCTCCCCGGAGTCCTTGTGTTGTATCTCCCCGCAGGCTCCTAGGAATAATGGTTGTTCTGGGTCCTGGTTTAAGGTTATACCGAGCCATGGATGCTGGCCATTTAATAACCTCAGCATTTGTTATTATATCCACAAATACTCAGGGATATTATGGAATCGTCATCGCCGCCAAGTCCTCCGTGGCAGTTTCTTCATACAACTAAAAAATCTTATTTTGATTATTTGATTATTTTAAGATATATATAACCACATACAACAAGTGCTAGGAAGGACTGGATTGATTTGTGGAAAGGTTGGTTTTATATTTCCAACACTAGGGGGCTCTTCATATCCTAGGTCAGAATTTCTCATCTGTAAATCTGATTTAGTCCAAATTTGTTGCATATGAATCAACTCGAGGAGATCTGTCAGATTTTACTTGAGAATTAGTTTATATTTTACTCATAATGGGGAGCTTATTTATGGAAACACTGTTTTTCTGACATGAACTCACATTTCATTTGAGGGGGATTTCTTGTACCATGCAGGGGATTAGGGGCTTTTTAGGGATATACCCTTGCTGTGTGGAACAACAACGTAGGCCTAGTCGCCTTTTGTCTTTCCCCTTCTGAAAAAGTGTTTATTATACACTGACCCTATTGGCTGATATCAATTTTCAGAAGCCAAACGATCAGCATCAAACCACCAGGCATGAACCAATCTGTCCAATATGATCCAATAGACGACGCCTTTGTGAATAAACAATACGAGAAAGCTCGTGTTTTAATCACATCCAGACAAAAAAAATCCTGCGTTTTATTTTCCCACAGGAGACAAATGAAAGCTTGAACAATAACCGGCACCTACATGTGCCTCACTCCATAAACTCCACTACACACTGTGAGCTAAATTGATAGAGAGTAACCCAAGAATGAAAATTAAAACACTGCCACCTTGTTTTTGAAGATGAAAGATGACGATTAAAAAAAAAGTGCGCAGGCCGTTATTGGATTAGCCGCTGACACAATTGCATCTGTGCAGATTTGCCTCTGTGCTGTAAATGTGATTGTGAGCAATAACATGTCGATTAAGGCGCCTCGACTGAACTATTGGAGGCTTTGTGTGAGTCTGCAAAGGAGGTGATTAGATTAGTGAGGGTCGGAGTGGGAAGCCTGAGGGAGAGGGAGTGAATACTGATGAGAGGGTCCAGAGTCACCGCTGGAAAAGTGACACTTTATGGTTCATGCTTTATTGTTTTTTCTTTCATCTCTTATTGAAAATATCGGAGGGCATATAGGAAACAATGTAGTGGAGAGAGAATTGTTACTGCAATATCCATCCATTTTCTGTAACCGCTTAGCCTGGTCAGTATGGCGGCGGGGCTGGAGCCTGTTCCAGAAAACATGAGTGGAGAGGCGGGGTTCACTCAAGGTAAGCCTAAAGTTTATCACACCTATGAACAATTCACCTATACTGCATGTTTTTCAGATGGAGGAGGAAACGAAGAGAACCCAGGCAAACGCAGAGAACATGCAAGAAAGGCCCTGCTAGCAGAGGTGGGTTTGGACCCAGAGCCTTCTTACTGAGATAACTTTGGTACCCTCTGCACTAGATTCACCAGTAGTCTCAAGTTCTCTAAAGTAACTTTTCTCTTTGATTATGAAAACCGACTCCTTGAATCTGGAATCAGGTTGATGGTTATTAAAGAAAAACATTTGATTATCAATGGCAGTGTTTATCAAGATCTGCATCAGGACAGATTAACTACAATTCAATCGTATCTCTGAGTCGTTCTTTTGTTGTAAATTTGTCGTGAACACTATAAATTCGAACACCGTGGATCATTAGGTCTAGAACACTGAATCCAGATCAAATTTCAATGTGTGGTAGACCTTAGTGGGATGATTTGTGTCCAATCATTGTAGGAATTATCCATGAAGATGAAACCAAAATCTGAAATTATCTCGTTCTGCAATGGGAAATAATCTTTTTAGAATATTTTGCTTCCAGATGATGTTGACTAAATCAAATTGATTGTTCCTCTGACATTACACAGTAAAAAAAAGAAGAAGAAAAACCCCACTGGTAACACACAATTGAATTAAGCACTATTGAGTCTAAAATTTAAGTTGGAAATACTTAAATTTGAGGAGAAGAATTTACAAAGCTGGAATTTCTTTTTTAGGTTTTTTAGTTCTAATCATGCAGTGAAAAAAGAAAATTTTTGATGAACTTATATGAATTACTTTAAATAGTAACTTCAACTAAATTAGGTGTTTTTGAGTTGAACTTACTCTAAAACGCTCGCAGCAGGAATAAAATCACATCATGTTTGTGGATTTACTGTTTCATATTTTACATTTTGAAGGTCAAAACATAAAATGAAGTTTTTTTGGAAAGAGATTTAACGTTTTTCCAGTGATGAAATTGCCCGTATTGTGCTTTTTGGGTCCAACCATGCGCTGTAAAAAGAAAATTGTCGATGAACTTGAGGAAATTACTTGAACTAGTCACCTAAATGAAATTAGGTTTTTCTTAATCCAACTCATTAAAGTTGAAAATACTTCATTTAATTGATTGTTACCAGTTGAGGTATTTTTTTAGTTTATCAAACAATTGTCTTTTTAAAGTGAACCTCTCCAAAAGTATGTTCATGACTCGGCAAAAATCATTACCTCCTTAGTGAAAAAAAACAACGTGTCTTTCTATGTAATATATCTCTTTTTACCTCAAGTTTCTGCTCACCTGTCTCCACCTCTCACTCCCCTTACGCCTTCAGTCTCCCCTAGAAAAGGCCTCTCTGATTTGACAAATTGTCTTATCAGTCAGCGAGCCGATTGATGCAAATGAAAACATGGCCTTTCTCAGGTGGGGTCTCGAACAGAGAACTTCAGGTGTACTGATCAGGATTGATAAAAGCACAAGGAAGAGGATACTGCACACTCACACAGAGACTTACCTCCAAGTACACTGATCAGCAGTGATAGACCCATGCGAGGATAAGGGAGAGCAGTGGAGTGGCAAACAAGCACCATTAGGGTTATTCTATTCATATAGACGGAGAAATAGAGACATGGAGAGCAGAGGAGGCCCGTAAGTGGCTAACGAGATCCATTAGCACGACTCAGACGCTCAGATGGATAGTTGGCAGACAGACCGACTGACTGGCTTGCTGATTGACAGGAGTGGATGGGGGCCAGAAGAAAGGGGAAGGAGGAAAAAAAAGACAGACTTGAAAATGAAGCTATCGGCCTCCAATCACATAACATTATAACTGAAAATTGGGACATACGTCATTTTGCTCCAAAAGCACTTAGAAGCAGTGCTTTTGGAGCAAAACCTCCAAAAGCACTGCTTTTGGAGCTTTCTAGGGATATTGGGATTTCCCAATATCCCTAGATATTGGGAAATTTTAGACCGCAAGTGAACATTTTATCCTGGAAGGTGATGTGTTGGAAACAGAAAAAATGGGCAGTGACTTTTACAAGGGCCAAATTCTGATGGATAGTCCACTGGGTCAGAGCACTTGAGGAACTGCAGGTCTCGTTGGGAGTTAACAGTCTGCAGTGTTTAGTGCCAAACAGAAGTTGACTAAGGAAGGACAACTGGTGAACAACAACGGTGCCATGGGTGCCAAAGCTCATTGATGGACATGGAGAATGAAGTGTAGCCTGTGATGTTTATTATATGTATGTGTGTGTTAGTGTGTGTCCATGTGTGTGTGTTAGTGTGTGTCCATGTGTGTGTGTTTGTGTGCTTGTGTGTGTGTGTCTGTTTGTGTGTGTGTGCATGTGTTTGTGTGTGTGTTTGCATGTGTGTATGTGTTTATGTGTCCATGTGTGTGTTTTTATGTGCTTGTGTGTGTGTGTCTGTTTGTGTGTGTGTGCATGTGTTTGTGTGTTTGTGTGCGCGTGTTTCCATGTGTGTATGTCTGTGTTTGTCCATGAGTGTGTGTTTGTGTGTGTGTATGTTTGCATGTTGTGTGCGTGTGTTTGCATGTGTGTATGTGTGTATGCGTGTCCATGTGTGTGTGTTTTTATGTGTGGGTATGTGTGTTTATTTGCTTGTGTGTGTTTGTTTGTGTGTGTGCGGGTGTTTGTGTGCGGGTGTTTGCATGTGTGTATGTGTGTTTGTCCATGAGTGTGTGTTTGTGTGTGTGTTTGTTTGTGTGTTTTCATGTGTGTATTTGTGTGTGCCTGTCCATGTGTGTGTGTTTCTAATTGTGGGTGTATGTGTTTATGTGCTTGTGTGTGTGTGTGTGTGTGTGTGCTCAAATGAGAGTGCTTGCACTAGTTTTTCTTGATCTGATTACAAAGTAAGTCTTGTTGTTTTCTCATCCTTGTGTAGAGGAAGGAGAAACTCCCAAACATAAGATATTGACGAGAATGAAAAGATGTAAAACTTTTTCTTAAGGTGGAGAAGAAAGTCAAATGTAGGTAGCAGTGAAAGAGGGGGGTCAGTGGAGTGAGGAGAGCACATGGGGATACAGTACACGAGACTGGTCAACCTTTCAGATCTGCCCCATTGTCCCGTATTAAAAGCATCAGCATTCATTCTGAGAGCGTGGCAGCCAGGTCTCCCTGCTAGTGGAGGGAAGTTAGAGATGAGGATGTGGAAGGTGAGAGAATATGACAGCAGCATGAAAGTGAGTGGAAACAATGAACATGATGGGGAGGAAGAGAGGACAGGAGAGGGGTTGAAGGCAAAAACAAGTTGGGTTGAGTTGCACATGATAAACGGCCCCTCCTCTTTACTTCATGCTTGGCTGCTCCAGGACGGAGAAAGAAGGAGCAGGAGAAAGAGAGAGGAGATGGGAGAAGAATGGAGGGTCACAGAAGTAGACAGTGGGGGCTTTGTGGGCACTTATCAGGGACTGACGGCAAAGCGGTGGACCCAGAGAGGAGAGGCTGTGAATAGAGAGGATTCGGATGTGAGTCTCTTTGTGAGTTTTTTGAACTGGGAATAACGACGATGAAGAAATATATAATAGAGAAACAAGAAACAAAACTAGGAAAAGCAAAAAGAGGTAGCAGAGATTGCAAGTACTACAAACGACGGCGCAGCACCCTGTGGATCACTTTACCAACCTGAATGCAGTTTGAGCAGCGAGCGTGGGACGGAGAAAGAGAGGGAAGCAGGGAGCAGAGGGAGACCAACAAAGAGTGAGAAGGTCAAGGAGAGGTATATGATATGGAATGAGAAAAAGTAGAAGGTGGAGGCTGAAATGGACCAGAGAAGATTGAGTTACACAGCAGGAAAAGTCCAGTGTCCCGTCCATCACAGGTGGGGTTTCACAGAGAACCCACTTTGCTCTGGGGCAGCACTGGTGGTAAATGCTAAATGTTCTGGGACACCGACGGACATTTGTTATCCATTTTCCTCACATTCTTACCTCCATCTCTCTTCGTACATTTCCTGCTTACTCACACACAGACTCAAAAACACACTCAGTCAGCGGCAGCTCCCAGCTCTCCCGTGGCGCGCCCGCTGAGAGGGGTCATGTCAGACATCAACTCCCGTCGCGTCAGCTCTTTTTTCTCCCACAATCCAACACAGCTGAGGCTGTCACCACACTAACCCCCCTTCCTCCCCCCAACAAAAAGGCCCAGACACCGGCCCCCAACATTTACAGAGACATGCACATATTTATGATGTGCACACAAGAGTGAGAATGCACACACTATGTACACATTTAGGTGCAGCAGCGTCACTGAGGAGAAAGACCCCTCCTGCAGGGTTACTGATATTCCCATCTCTGCCATCTCAGCCTCCCTGTCGACTCCCAGGATAGAGAGACTATCACACTCACAGACGCTCACCCTCTCACTGGGTCTCCACTGATTCTCCAGCTTGTAATGTCCTGGCCAACTGTTTGGTCAAGCTCCTTTTGAGTCTTTATTTCATACTGAAAAATGTCACTGAACGTATTTATGATATGACCCAGTGGCAGAATGTATATGCTAATGCATAAGGGGCCAAGGATTGAACCTTGGGGGACACCCCAGGTCAAATGGGACACAGAGGAGAAGTCATTAAGCATAGCTACTGAGGAAAGTCCTATTTGATTATTATAAGATTTGATTTTACACATTTAAGCTTGTGAGGGCACAATTATTTAACTTTATAGAAACATATAATGTATAAAAAGGGCCAAATAGTTTCATAAATACATGCTTTTCTGAAAAACTTGAGCTAATTTATTTTCCATGAAATACATTTTCAAGCCAGATTTTTTTGTCTGTTTAAAAATTTGCGTGACCAATTTATTTGTCATTTTATTCAATGAATAAATGCCCCAAATAAAATACGCAAAGAAATAACTTTTCCATAATATTTTGAGAACATTAAAAGTGTAAAGAAAAACATAACTTCATTTTTAACTCTGTTCAGCCTCTTTAGCTTTTCTCTTCTGGATTCATATGTTAGTAAATGATTTTAAAACTCTGCTTTACATCACAAGACATTTTTTGTGCATTTGCAGGTAGGATTATTTGATTGAAGGTTGTTTAACAATAATTCTTCCCTGACTTTAAATTCTCTCAAACTGCAAATTGATGAACTGGCAATGTAAGCAAATGTCAATTCACGATGAGAACAGAATCCCAAAAACTTTTGAAAAAAGTTAAACATTAAACATTATTAATTGGTAAACAACTGCGGGCAATGCTGTAATGCAACAGCATAAACAAAGTTGCAAAAATAAGAAGACTTAAGATAGGCATCCTGCATATCCGTGTCCTCAAGATGTTTGTAATTCCTCACTTTAACGACAATCCATTGGTAAAAGTTAAAGTAGCCATTGTGTTTCCGGGTTGACTAGAAGGTCAAACTGCAGAGAAAACAGTGAAAAATACAACTAACGCAAGTAGATTTGGTGATCTAATATCTGT
>VRLP01001635.1:0-27500 GCA_009660295.1 Lophius piscatorius | reverse complement strand
AATGTGCCTGTAAACCACCAAGAGCCATTTTTCGCACACACACACACACACACACACACATGCCCATTCACAAAATATGGGGTCATTGAGACAGAATGGAGTAAATGTGACTTACTATCAATGGGAAACCTGAGGCTTGGAGGACACCCACTGCCCTATTCTGGCAGGGATGAATGAGTGGCAGACACTGAGCTCCTGTCCACAGCCCTCAGTCACTCCTTTTATTTGTTCTAGATGTAATATCCAACTCTATCTATGGATTTTGGCTAAAACCACATCTTCAGTATCTGCCGATACGTGAGTGATATGTCGTCCTGTTAGACAGTCGAACAACAGCCTTTTTTTTATAAATTGCTGTGCATGCAGGTAATGTGTTCATCTCAGCAATCATGCGTGTCTTCACAGTCTTACCTTCCACCTTGCTCATTATATAGCCAGCCTCCAGTGCTTTCCCTCTGACACTTTTGCAGACCTTATCATCGCTTGATCTTGTGTTGACCTTTACAAAAGAATCAGCGACCTTGCTGAAAAGTGACAGATGATTTGCTGTCAGGTATACGTTCCCTCAGAACCAATGCTTGGTTTATCAAACTCAAACCACATACCAGGTACACAGGAAAAGGGCACGATGGATCCCCGGTTAAGATGAAAGCAAACCCCAGGTACCTGCAATTACTGTCTGGTCTTTGACTTGCTTGCGGCCTCTTCTACCATCAATGCTAAACTACCACTGGATGATAAAGGAAATGATATTGTAGCTTTTCTGTTCAAAACTCATTGCATGGTAGTACGTGCGCCTCATTCAATGCATTGCGCTAGTGAAAAAAATGATGACATCACAGTCAGAAAATCCTTTGACTATACACCTTTTCAAGCATTCCTCCAAGATGAGAAAAGCCGAGCTGATGTAATAAAGCCACGCATATCATGACTGGCTGATCAAAGCTTCTGTGTTTTTCATCTGTAATCCTTTATTGTCGTCACCGAGAAAGAAAATATCTATGGAATAAATATTTCTCTATGTATATTATTTTATTTGAAGCATTTTTTGGTTTTATATCTATATCAGACATTTTAAATTTTGCATAAAATGACAAATCATTTGTTCAAGCATATTTTTAGAAGACGAAGACGCTTGTATTTGTCAGATCATACGAGGAGTACAATGTAGCCAAATTTGTTGTCTGCATTTATCCATCCCTGAGGAGCAGTGGGCAGCAATCTGCAGGGCCCGGTGAGCAGATGGGGGTTCAGGATCTTGCTCAAGGATCCTTCCTAATGTAAATATGCATGTAGACTTAATCGAGATCACCCCTCTGTCACTGAGATACAGTAAAACAGTAAAAGAAAAAAGAAAATCAGTCTTATAAAATTATTTCATATTTCATATTCTATATTTAAGGGAAAATAGTCTGTTTTGATCTGGTTAACTCAAGCTTTTGCTGAAGAATGTTTTTAGAAAACTATTTTGACCCTCATTAGGTTGCATCAAGTTACGTAATTTTGTTTATTAAGTCCTCCAAAAAATTTCTTAATTATAGATTAGGACTTAATAGCCAGGGACAATGCCTCCTCCTCAGTGCCCTCTTTGACCAGTGGAGTCCCCCAGGGCTCCTTCCTTGGTCCTTTACTCTTTAGCATATATAGATGTTGTTAATGGGTCATATTCTAAACAGGTCCAGTGATGTAGCACAGGTTTTTCAATAAGAAATAGTGACTCAAAATATGCTCAAACTAACAGTCGAGCGGGACGTTAAATTAACTGAAATTGGTTTTAGATAATCTATATTTAATCCAAAACCCAATAGTTCCCTTTTTTTGTAAAAGCCCCTTTTTTTCTATCAGTTTAATTTAAGTCCATCAAGTTTAATTTAAGTAGTTTATACATAATTGATGCGAATGTTGTGAAGAAAAGCCATATCTCAATATTAAGAGATAAAATGAATGGCTCCAAAACTTACTGGTCTGTTTCTTGATACATGTCGTGCCCTTCCACCAAATTATACAAAATCCAGTAGGTAGTTTCTGCACAACAGAGAGAATGTTGAAGGGGAAACCTATTCCATAATGTTAAAGAAAGCCAAAAAGAACTCCTGGATCCACTTCTTCATCATTGTCCACCTGAGAAAGTAATGTAGTTTCACCTGCCACATTCACCAAGTTATTATTGCAAATATCTGTAAACGAGGTTTTGTGCAATTCTAAAAGAAAAAATAACAACTAAAAATAAACGGAAGAGTCAGCATTTCCTGATCCACTGGTGGGATTCTTCATAAAATGTAATCAGCTGTTCCCATCCACTGATGTCTAACTCTGATATAGGTATTATGGAAATATCTCTATGATATTTTTTCCTGGCAACAACTTTAAAAATAAAGCAAACAGATCACTTATCCTCCTTGGAGGATGTGATTAAGATGGCTTTTCCTTGGAATGGAGCACATCAGAATTCTTCAAGAAGAGCATGTCATCAGTGGAACACTGTGAAGAATCCTTAGAAAATGTTTTATTTGTTGCATTCTTTTCCTGAAAATGAATGAGATGAAGAAGACACAAAGGGCTACTTCAGTCTCATGACATAGCCTTATCCCATGTCAGACAGTGAGGGTCTGCTGCCCCCCTGTGCTAGATGAGCGCATGACTCACCAGGAACACACGGTTTGTTTCTCCTCTCATTTTAGCATTTGGTGAGAAACACGCAGAAATATGTGAATTTAACTAGAATAACATGGAAGAGAAAACTGGAGCTGATTTAAATAACCTGGAATTTAATTTTACTTAAAAATCAATAAAAACGATCCATGGATGCGACTTATTTAGTTCTTAACAGATTCAGAACACATTACAGATAATAACTATTACTATTATTATTATTATAATTATACAACTATTACTATTTATTATATGTTTATATGTTTATGGTAATCATATTATATACATACATATAACAGTGATTTATCTCTTTTTAAATAACAGGCTTTATATTCAGTGTTGGGGGTTAACCAGAGAGTCTAATCATAACATATAAGTGTTAAATTGAAAAAGAATTAACTTTATACAAACATTATTCAAGCATTAAGAACAAATGCTTGAATAATGTTTGTATAAACATTATTCAATGTTTATACATCCTACATGCAGGATGTAGGATGCATCCTTACTGATCCGTGGATCAGTAAGTCAGAAAATGACCCTTACTGATCCGTGGATCAGTAAGGGTCATTTTCTGACTTGCGGAGCTCAAAGCTGTTGTCCGTCTGCTCTGACAGGACTGATGGAGATCTAGATCTGGTTGAGTCTTCCATCCTTGTCTGAGTTGGTAACGTTGATGATACGGACTCCTGCTCATCTTCCCTGTACATTTACATGAAAATCACACATGTAAATACTATTAAAAAAAAAAATATATATATATATATATATATATATATATAAGAACTATTTACAGGTATGCAACGTGTTTGCAAAGATACTTCAACACATTTACAAAGGGATTAATAAGCATGGGTTAGAATGGTAAACACGAGTTAGAATTATAATTTGCATAAGTCAGAATAGTACACTGTATGATTATGCACATATATGCAGTTTACGACTGTGACTATTGTCAACAATGTTAACATGTGCTTTACATCCATAATAAATAAAGTCACACATAAAAAACATAAAGTTTACTATCACACATAAAAAACATAAAGTTTACTAAAGGCGTAGAGTAGCAAGCACAATCGACAAACAACTCTCCTAGACAACACTTAGACCACAAGACTGTGATTAGTCATAAGGTTGTATGTGAATGATGGCTTGAAGGGTTGCCGCGTATCCTGATGAGCAGGTGGCACTTTACATGGCAGCTTCTATCATCCCTGTGTGAATGGGTGAATGCCGGCTCACAATGTAGAGGCTTTGAGGTGTCGAGCAGACTAGAAAAGCAATGTATTAGTAAAGTGAATTTGCCATTACGTGTATTTTGTCAAAATGTACAATACAGGCAATTTTAAACGAAAATTGTGGCTGATAATTCCTCCAGTCAAATCAACGCTTAACAGTAACTGACTTAATTTCAGATGGTTTTTAGTATTATGTACCTTATATAAACAAATGTTTGTGATGTAACTACACATTACTCCCACGTCACGCGTTTCATAAGCATCGGCGTTGGAGCGAGTCAAGATAGTTCACCTTATTTTACTTATTTCCCCATTTAGATGAACCATTTACCAAAAAAAAATTTGTTGTAAGATAATGAAACAATATATAATATACCACAATAAATAAAACAAACGAGTCTTGAAAGGGTGCTAAAAGCAGTAGATGCATCGTTGTTAGATTTAGCATTGTAATTAACAAAACGTAATTTAAGCAGAAGCGGAAGTAGGCTACAGTGAATCATCTTGTTTCACCCATGGGCCTCTTCGCGCCCCATCCTGTAACCAATGAACGAAGGCCGTACACTAACTAGGGCCGCGGAGTTCGCGGGAAACCGGTCCCTGTCGCTCATTGAACATAAATGGACTACAGACAGTTCCATTGATATTAAATCGGTCTTTCATGAATATGTCAATTTTAAATTATTACGGTACAAAATGAGGCAGTGACGCAGCGTATAACCTCCATATTTCCAGGACTGCCAGCGGCTTATAGGCTAACACTCAAAGCTCGCTAGCTCTGCTCTCACGTTTGCTAACCGGAACGACTTGCTTCAGTCTACCGGACAGAGAGAACACCACCGGCTATCCAGAGACAAAGGGCTACAGCTGTCAAGCTCGAAGAAGGATCTTAAGATGAGCAGGTTCAACCTAGATCGTTTTCGTTTTGACAAGAAGGCACCGGCGTCAACAAACGAAGAGCAAGGTAGCGGCTCCCAAAGTCCAGAATCTGAGAAGGAGAATAAACCAGGTAATAATCCAGGTAACCGGCAGAGGCTAAAGCTGGCTTACCGGGACGGTACCCAGATGTGTCGCACATAGTTCTACCTAGTATACGAGACTAGCCAATGGTGGCTTGCTGAATTTTCCTGCAAGTCAGTAACTATGTCCATCCATTGAAGCCTCACAGGAGCACATTCTGTCATAGAACATGATGTGCATTGATTGAAATTACAACTCATTATTAACAATGACACAATAACATATGAATTTGATCTCACGTGATATTCCCCATTTTTGGTCCACGTAGTTCATATGAAGAAACAATGGGAGAAGCAGATTATGATCCTTAATAGCGCAGTCTTTGGCCTGGGTCCTGACACATATCCACTATCTCTAACATATAACTCTATCCACCATCTCTAACATATAACTCTATCCACCATCTTTAATATCTATTTCCATCCACCATCTCTAACATATAACTCTATCCACCATCTCTAACATATAACTCTATCCACCATCTCTAACATATAACTCTATCCACCATCTTTAATATCTATTTCCATCCACCATCTCTAACATATAATTCTATCCACCATCTTTAATATCTATTTCCATCCACCATCTCTAACATATAACTCTATCCACCATCTTTAATATCTATTTCCATCCACCATCTCTAACATAATTCTATCCACCATCTTTAATATCTATTTCCATCCACCATCTCTAACATCTACCTCTGTCCACTTCCCTATTATTTACCACTGTCATCATCTCTAATTTCTTTCTCCATCCACCATCTCTAATATATCTATCTATCAATCATCTCTAATATTTGTCTCTGTCCGCCATCTCTAATATCTAGTTCTTTCCACCACCTCTCAGATCTATCTTTATCCACCATCTCTAACATCTACCTTTATCCACCATCTCTGACATCTACCTTTATCCACCATCTCTAACATCTACCTTTATCCACCATCTCTGACATCTACTTTTATCAACCACCTCTAATATCTCTTTCTATCCAACATCTCTAATAAATATCTCATTGCAATCAGACTGTTAGAGTTCTGTCATTATTTGGGAGTGATCTATGAAGACATGGTCTTAAGAGTATTAGCAGATGGGACTCTGTTATCAGCCTACAAGCTAAATAATTATATTAGATAATCCTGGCCTAGAAAAACTAAGTGTCTTCACGATATCTAAAGAGTTTAACGATACTGCTAATGAGCACAATATTGAAATTGAGGCCAGAAAGCTGTACTTGATTACACCAATGTAGACCCAACATTATCCTTGAGGGACTAGAATACAAGGCCCAAGATTTGAAGTTGTGTTATAACTTTGAAAGCGATTAGCCATGAAATTAAAAACACCTGCTTCATTTTATGTAGGTCCACCTTATTTACACTAAAACAGCTCAGCAATGCACTATGTGTTCAGACAATCTTATGTCAGGTTGCTCTTAATGCTAGCCTTTGTTCCTGCTGAGCACCAGTGAGCCGAACTATACGGCCCAGTCGACCAGTCATTTTACGTTTATCCTCAAGAATACAAATTGATTGCAGATGGACAAAATAGGATGGTTAGTAAGTTAATCACCAAAATGACTCGTGAAGTCATCTAGCAAATATCTCATTCTAGGATCATTAAAATATGTCTAAGTCCAATGAATGCATAGCCTAACTTGTTTGAAACACATTTTTTCCAGCTCCAATGAAACCTGTCAAAGCCCAACACAAGTCCA
Source organism: Lophius piscatorius (assembly GCA_009660295.1). Lineage (NCBI taxonomy): Eukaryota > Metazoa > Chordata > Actinopteri > Lophiiformes > Lophiidae > Lophius > Lophius piscatorius. The sequence goes on along the minus strand of VRLP01001635.1, from coordinate 20,873 downwards.
ATGTCAGAGGAGTGGTTTTTGAGGATGTCTTAAGTATCGACTTGGAGGAAGACAACCACCTCTCTGACACAAAGACCAAAATATCATCACAAAGGAAATCTAAGTAAGTATAAAGTCAAATCTGTACTTTGATGGCGGTTCTGATAGGAATGTTGTCAGAACGCACACCCAAATAATATGCCACAAGTAAAAATGGATGCAGTTTCATCATTTGACTGTATTCTTGAATGAGGTCTTGTTAGATTAAAGAGGCTACAAAGTTTCTTTTCAAAGTGTCAGAAACACTCTACGAGAAATAGGAGGGGGTTGGTGGGCCTTTGAATTCAGTAAAAATTGAAGAATTGAACTGAGTTTCAATTTAAGATTTAATCATCTTGTCATCCTAAAAGCCCAGATCCACGTCACAGACAGAGGTCGTTGATTCATTCATTCTCTGTGGCCCCTTATCCTGTTCAAGCTGGCGGGGGCTGGATCCTATCCCAGCTCTTTAATAACTTCATTCATGCGCCATAAATGGTGAAGTCGCTGGATCTGATCCACTTTGTTGTTGTGGGATTCATCAATAAGCATAAATGCATCGTCAAAGTTTTACAGCGTTTTTTGATTTGTTCACAGCGAAGGTCTATCTTGGCTCAGGACGTTTTTTCTTGGACGTGTTTGTAGAGTTCATATTTTCCTTATTTTTCCACTTAATTCTTTGAGCGTTCACATTTAAAAACAATCTGTCTGCTGTGGTGTATATCATTAAATGCCGGCATCTTACACGTGAGAAGCGTCACCGGGTACGTGTTCGCCAGGGATTATTCTAAAACACCGTTTACATGCAGTGGTTGCTTTCCGAACTTCTCTCCGAAAAGACTCCGACTTCTGCTCCAGCAAAAGGAATGCAATCTCATTCGGAGAATTGTTCACATGCAGGATTATCCATCGTCTGAGAGTCTGTCCATGTAAACCCACCTAATGAAAGTGATATTCCATGTCCAAAAACAATGTGATGTGTTTCATCTGTAGAAAAACCACAGCCAAATCATCTAAAAGTATGGATGCGCATCATTCTGATGAGGAGGACGGTGAAACGGAGGAGAAAATGAACAGACTGCTGGAAATCTTCCCTCAGTTGACCAGGACACAGCTAATGGACGTGAGTTGAGAGATCAGAGGCTTGTCAACACATTAGCAAGCTTTAGTGTAATTATATTGTAATTGTAACTGTAGAATTCATTTATTCATAAAAAAATCCATAATTTTTCATTACTCTTATTTTACCTGTTCAAAGCTCCTTATTCTTGTCTGCTCTTCTTCCGGTCCGTTCACAGGTCATAGGAAGCACCAGCACAATCGACGGGGCTGTGGCTGCGTGCCTTCTACAGTACGGAGATAAAGAAGGTACGTATGTGAGCTTCAGAGGACGGTTCCTGCTCAGATCCACATGAACAAGGATGGAAAAACTTTCTCAAAAGCTTTCTTGTATAAAGGAGGCGTAGCTAATTGCTAGACTAACGAGTTCCGCACAAAGTCCATGAAGAACCAAACTTTATTAATAAGCTTTGTTGTGTTTGTCACATATGATGAATGTTCAGTTCTCTCTCAGGACCATTATGCAAATTCAAAACACAACGCTAGATGTCAATGTGGAGCCTGTTCAAATGGAGGAAAGTGGGAAATAATTACACATGATCCGTCCTAGATCAAGGCAAGAAGAGAAAGCAGGATGGATCCAGCAGTTCTCAGGACGGCGGTGAGCTTCAACCCAAAAAGAAGAGAAGGTCATCAGTGGTAAGATTTTTAATGCGGCCTCCTTTGTTAAAAACCTTAGCATCTTCCTTTGGTTCACTAGGGATTTAAAACTTGAACACTGCTTTAAAAAAAAAAAAGTGTTTGTGCTTTGTAACCTCATGCTCCAGATTCTGTCACTGTTTATCACGGGCCAACTTCATCCAATCATATCAGTGAACAAACGGATGCAGTAGAATGGAGACGTTTGTAGAGCCGTTTGGTAACAAAGTGAGGAAAAGAGTGAAAACCTTTTTCCCACTGGGGGGGAAAGAAAGCACTATTCATTTCTCTGCTCTTGCTTTGATGAAGGAGTTTTTTCATTTCTGATGTTACAACTCCTTCAGGGTAAATCAGCCACCAGCTTGTCAAATTCACACCATGCCTGCAGTTGCAAGGACAAAGATTCATCAGAACCACCGTGGTTTGAACCTAAGCCCATAATCTGAAGCCTGTCGAGAATTATTCATGGTAGAGATACACTGATGTCTCTCTTTGAGGGAGAGAGTGCGAGTACTTACATTTCAGTGCTCTGACATGAATGCTTAATATTAAACCTAGACTTTCAAAATATGTTTACCTTTCATCAGATATTTCTTACATCAAGGCTGAAGCCTGGTAATTCTGTGCAACGGGCTCCCAATGTGCCTTTTCATCGAGTAGAGCTGCTCTCCAGTATAATTCCCTGTGATGTAGTAGAAATCTCATATTTGGGCATTAGTTTGCTGAGGAGGCAATGAAATCCTGGATTATCTAAAGTCAATAACGGCTGAAAATCCTCCTATAAGGGAGGTTTGACACGCCCACTCTTCTTCAGAGCTTCTCTGAAATAAGTTGTTGATGAATACAACCACTGACCTGGAATCATTGAGATAACTTTTTCTTTGTGATAAGATGATATATAAATGAACTGCATCCATCTTGATTTGATTTGTTTACTTCGACAAAAATCACAGATAAATGTTTGCAAATACAGATGAGAAAAAAATTAAAATTTTTAGATCAATCTTCAAAATACTTTGAAAATTGCCTTATCATTCCCTCTTTAAAATGTCAAAAAAAAACATTAAAAAGACTCTTCCCTGAAACCACCCACCCATCTTTTATTAACTGCATTTAAACAAATAACACATTTGGCATTCCTTTCAAGTTCCGTTTTATTTTTTACAGAAAGAAGTGATAACTGGTGAGATTTGGCTCCCTTTGAGTTTTTACCTTGTATTCATTCCAAAAGGTTTCTGATGAAGAAGAAGCGAATGAAGACAATGAGCCAAGCTGGGAGAAGCAGGAGAACATGGTCCGAAAACTTCAGAGGAAGTTTCCTGACCAGGACAAGGAGGTGAACACACACGTTTGTTTCTCTCGGTAACGCAACCAGCTATTTCATTTTAAGATAAGGTTTAGTCCCGCTTTATTCTGCCCACTCAAACAGTATCCACTCTGCATAACATAAGTGCTCTCGTGTACTGCTGTCGTTGTGTGTAACCGAGCCTCTGGTGTTTATAACGTTGGTTCAGTTCAGCTCTTCTCTCAGTTTTACTGAATGCAGCAGCAGCTGATTTGGAGCTGAACTCATATCAACTCTTAGGAACTCTGGAGCAAGAACTCATTACCCAATTTTCCATTTAAGAGATAAAGCAAATTATGTGAAAACTCCTTATATTTGAAAAAATGTCTATATTCAGCACAAACTAGTTTCTATTTTCCTCTATGTAACTTTATTTTTGAAAGTTGCTCTATGGATAATGCAATTCTTGTCAAAAATGAAATCCAGGCAGTGAGAATAAAACCATGAACAATCTGTCAGTGTGGACTATTTAGATGACAACATATCCAGTTTAACTTATCAGAACGATAGCTATCGTTGTGTGTTTGTACCAGGAGAGGACTTTCAATCGTCGGCCGACCACAGTGACAAAAGACTTTTTCTAGGCTAACCCTTGTTCCGTCTTTCTTGCTGCAGGAGCTGCGGATGGTGCTGCAGGAACACAACTGGAATGTGGAGGATGCGCTGCAAGTTCTAGAGATGTTTTCCGATCCTGGTATGTACGGAACAACCGTCTTCTCACTGACCTCATATGTTTATGTTTATTAGCTCATATGTCACTAATGTTCTTCCTCATTAATGCTGTTTCAGGCAGTACTAGCTTTGATTCACCGCCGGCAGAAGAGAAGACGAGCGAAGACAAGTCACAGAAGGACCATAGACGGATGAAGCAGGACAAAGATCATGGAGAGGATGAAAAAAAGAGGGATGATATGGACCACAGGAATATTACTGAAACGGAGGATAGTAGTAGCGATACAGATGTCTCAAAGGACAGTGGGGACAGCGACTCAGAGGACAGCGAAGGGTCCACAAAGAAAAGTGGCCCTTCTAACATGTTGAACTGGCACTCAAAAACTTCTGACTCTGTATCCCCATCCTCCTCCAGTCAGAAAACAGCTACCTCTACTTCTCGGATGCCGCAATCCTCCTCTTCCTCCTCCTCTGCTGCTCAGATGCTGTCCAGGTTTGCCAGCGGGACCAGTCTAGCTAAGAAACAGGCGGCAGAGACCAGGAGGTTGGTGCGCGCTTCGAATCAACACGTCAGTTCGGACGGGGAGGATGAAGAAGACGCAGTCAACAGTGAGTTTGAGGACTCCGAGGAGGAGCTGGACACTAAAGGAGGCATGACGGATGTGAAGAAGGAGATTCTGTCGTTCTTCCAGAATTCATCCATAGACGAGCTGTCGCTGATCGCTGGGTGCTCGGTTAAAAAGGCCCAGAGGATTGTGGAGCTGAGACCCTTTAAAAGCTGGCAACGCCTGGTGAGAGATGGCGTGTGTGTGCGTGCGTGTGTGTGTGTGTGTGAGAATTACACATGTCAATCATCTTTAGTCTAAAGACATTCCTTGCAATCTATTGAATAGTAGAACTTCTTCACTGGTGAAAAATGTCCTTCTGTTTGTTCTTCTGGAGATCTGTAAATATTAACGATTGATGACATTTTTACTGTCTTTAGATGAATCAAACTCAACACTAATGTAAAATTGTTGCCATCTCTTAAATAAAATGTCTGTCTAGTTTTCAGTTATAAACAGTTAGAGCCACAAGTCGGATGTGTTAGCTGTGATCAGAGGTGTATGAAGTCAGGAAAACTCAGCCTTCTACTTTTCTAAGCAGGGGCACCAGTGAAGAGATTGGGCGACCTGTTCACTGTACCTGTTGGATTTTGTTGGAATCAGCACATACTTTCTGGATACTCGACAACATTTTTGTAGTTCTAATCATATGTTTTTCCATCTGCAGGTTGAAGTTATCCATAAGAACAATGGACTGTCAGAGGACTTGCTGCTGGGCTGCAGAGTCGTCCTCAAAGAGCGAAAGGTCGTTCTGGGGCTCATGTCCAAATGTCAGACGATCTCCTCAAAAATGGTCAAACGGGTCACTGAGGTGATGGAGAGGGGCAGAGGAGCTATGAAACAGCCTCACACCCTCAACAGCCAGTGAGTACAACAACGCAGATACAGATAATATGCTTAAACTGGTGAATAATACGACAATGGTTATATCAGATCATCTGATCAGCTTCTTAACGTAACGATGGAGGGCTGTATGAGCAAAGCATGAGGACACAGCAAATATGATGATGATGATGTACGAGTGAAATATGATGTTAAGTCTGATCAGCCACAACATTAGAACTCTTCACTACTTAAAGATAAGATCAAATGTATTGTCCCTGAAGGGAAATTTGCGTCTGGCAGCGGTGCAGTCGTACACCCTGTGCAACTACAGCGTATGTAGTATGTTTTAAGATGAAAAAGGGCGCCTGTGCTTTTTACAGATAAATTGTTAAAGGCAAGAAGGTCATACAACATGTCCAGCTATTTGTGAATGTGCGAAAACCATTGATTGCACGTGACCTATTAGTATTGCTCATTGTAGAGTATATTGCACATTACATTGCACATGTGTGTAACCCGAGACAACATTTACGATGAAGCTGTTGTCAGGAGTTAGAACTGAGCTGTTTGTTTGGTATTGAAATTTATGTTGGGAGGGAAGTTGGTATACCGACTGTTGGTGGTAATGTCTGATTTGTGTACATGAACAATTTTCAATCATTCAATCAAACTTTATTCACATAGCGCCAATTCACATCTGTTGTCTCAAGGTGCTTTCCAGAAAGAGCAGGTGTAGACCCAACTCTTTTATGTAGATATCTTAAAGAGACTAAACAAACTCCTCTGTGAGCGAGCACTCGGCGACAGCGATGAGAAGAAACTCTCTGCATCGTTCTGAAAGGATTCTCATGTTCTGTGTTTAGCGCAGTCAAAAAGAAACGTCTCCATATTATTGTGTCATTTATGACGAAATGAAATTAGATAACCGGTAACTGGTTTTGGATCTTGAGCATTGAACTCTTTCTGAACAAATCCAACCAAACATTGATTGAAAACATGAGCCATGTAACTGAGTAAAAAGATGTCAAGCTCAGGGCGCCCCGCCGCTACTAAATTATTACTGCATCAGAATTTTATGAAATGTCACGTAGTCGCAATTACACGACTCTGCAAGGTCTTTTAATTTGACACGACAATGACGACCCAACCGCGGACCGCTCTAGAGTTTGGGAGACATGCACTGGAGGAGAGACAGGGAGAGAGACGAGTAAGGAGAAAGAGAGCGAGAGAAAGGTAGATTTAACAAGCTAACGTTACGTTAGAGAGATTTTACAGTTTAAAAAGATGGTCCACTTAACCTAAGTTAAATGTTAGCAAACTCAGTGGGCTTAATATAAATACCCGGTGAAGTCTAAAGTCTAACAAAATCTAATGTAGTAAATGTGCCAAATCAGTTTGCTTCTGTTCACGGGTTAAATCTGTTAGTTGTGTTGACACCTAACTTCTTTTTAGCATTAGTTCATGCGCAAAACACTTGGCTTGCTGCCATATTTCGCACTTTACCCGACATTTTATTCAATTAGAGCCCAATAAAAAATATTACCGATAAGGTCACTTCAATAAACGTCACTAAAAGAATTGCTGTTTATATAAACTATAAACTATAGGTTAAAATATTCCTGATTGCATTTTGATTTTTCGTATGACAGAGCCTTAGAGCTGGTTTTTTAAAAAGTCAAGAAAAACTAAGTTCTCTGAACCAGGCTGCAGGCTTTGCCACTGAAACACATATTGTGGGTCAGTCTATATACGTATTAGTTGTAAGTATGAGTAATTAGAAGTATTAATATTTTTAAAAACAGTAAGTGCTCTGAACCAGACTGCAGTCTATATAAGTATTGGTCCTAGAGGAAACACTGCATTCTTGAGAGGAGAATGTGGATCCAATTACTATAATACTAATAATACTTATTATATAAGTATTATTATTCCTGAAGCCCCTCGTTTGCAGGTTGTTGTTTTTTTGCCAAATGTGTGTTTTCATGGTTTAAAGTTCTTTTCAAAATGCTTGCAATGCTACAGCATGAAGCATCAAACGTTTCGGGGATCTCCTTGCAGGAAATTAATATAATATTTGAGAGAGCTGAACATAAGAATTTTGTTATATTTCCCTTGGTGTACAATGACCTGAAACTCAAACCATTTTGTGTTTGAACCTTATAACGCGTGGTGTTCTTCTTCTGAGTCTGTTGGTTGTTTTTCTCAGGCTCCAGCTGAAACCTTACCAGCTGATTGGTCTGAAGTGGCTGCTGCTGTTGCATGAGCACAAACTGAGTGGAATCCTCGCCGATGAAATGGTGAGACACCATATTAGAAACAACAGGAGACACTTCCAATATCACATCCCACGAAGTCAAAGATGATTAACATTCCCTGTTTAAAAATGAATTAAACCAAACCGGACACGAGGCACATGGAGCTGGTAGAAGTCCTTACTCAGCAAACGTTACTGTGTCTGTATGAAAAGGCGTAGCAGCTTCATGCTGAATGAATACCAGAAGCTTACAGGGAAGAAAAATGCATCAGACCTTTTTAAAGTTGTTTTAATCTAGTAGGAGTGAGATCATTGGTGTAAATAATAATAATAATAATAATATATTTAATTTATAATGGTGCAGTTAAACAGTGGTGCCTTAGAAGGAATCTGAAATGCTGATCTTCAAATGTCTTTTACACCTGACCCTTCCCTGATCTATGTTGGTTTGATAAATGACTCTAGCGCTTCATCTTTCTTCCTTCCCTCTCTTTCAGGGTTTGGGGAAAACTATTCAGGCTATAGCATTTCTGGCCCAGCTACACCAGCATGAAATAGAAGGTCCTCACCTCATCACTGTGCCAGCCTCCACACTGGGTAACAATCTCCGCAATTCACACACATTGCTTACTCCATAGAGTTAATTCAATCGGCATGCATTTAGAAACAGTATTGAGTATACAATATTATGGTTATAAATTGTCTGTCTGCCGTGTCATTGACTGATGAATTCTCATACTTTTGAATATCTTGCTCATGAGCTCAAAGCAGAATCGAGAGTGGGCATCGATACATTTTTTAAGCCACCCAGATGTTCACAGCTCTTTATGCAGGTGTTCTCACTGCAGAGTTCCCCATGAATGGGGGCCTGAGAGAGCAGAGCAGGTGAGGCAGCAGGATGGTGCCTGGAATTGACGTTTTGACGACGTGCAAAGTGTGCAACCCACTGCCTGGATATTTGAAAAGCAGCTAGTAGCAATTAGCAGCTGACTCAAAGAAGAACAATATCAACTGCCAATGTCTGCAAAATGGGCAGAAAACATGACGTCTGAGAACTCCTGGCCCTCTGAGCAGAGAATGAGCTCAATCTAACAGTGACAGGAAATGATTGTTGTTATTCCATTGTTTGGAATGTGCCGCTCAATGCTCAGATGAAATCTCACAGCAGATGCTAACACTGCTGTGTCATACGCCACAGGTCTTCTGCCAGCAGAAGCAGAAGGGGATTATATTGTAGCTGTACTGCACTATTTCTGTTTGATCGTTCCGATACTAGTATTATTGTTTTTATAAATTGTACTATTATTAATGTAAGACATAGATGGTTTATTAGTGGTTTATGTTGATTTCATTATCTGTCTCTGTAGATAACTGGGTCAGAGAGCTGAAGCTGTGGTGTCCTAGCCTTGAAGTTGTCGTCTATTACGGTAAGAAGTTTAATTCATCTCCTTATATTCAACATCTGGCCTCCTCAAGTCCATCCCGGGATTGATCGAAGAAGCTCAAGTTTCACTGTGATCACTCACACGCACACACACACACAGATGTCTGTTGATAAGGTGATGTCATGTTCACGCCTGTTTTCCTGTAGCATTGCAGCAAAAAATAAAGTTGACTTTGATTATATTCATTATACTGTCTTTTGAACACCATGATGAGTCGTCCACTAGAATAAGCTGACGGTGAAACGTAAAGTTTTGAATCTTGAGTTACCCGCTTTGCACTCTGTGTTTCTCTGAGACTAAGTTTTCATCACTGCCATGTCAGGAGTTTGTCCTTGTATGGGTTGTATTATCTGGTTTGTGAACTTATTCCACTGTTGGAACCCTCTGTTGCAACATCTGTGCCTGTTTCATCTAATAAAGATCAGATAAATTGCAATGGGATGCTGTAAGAAAAATGTCTGAGCTCTGGGACTTATCACATTTTACCAGGGCTGTTAGAAGATTAAGAAAAACACATGCAGTATTAATTAGACTGTTTGGAATAGTTTAAAATGAATCACATATATTCATATTTTGCATTAAAGATCATGTTGGTCCAAAGTTTCCTCATATTTACCGCCTCAAGGAGATCTCACTTCTTTCTGTCATATGTTATTGTAATTGTTCATATTTTACTCACATTTTTGCAAAAATGTGGCTAATATGAATCTAAACAATGAGATTTATCTTGTATATATATTACTTCACTATAATAATTCATTTGTTGTGATTAGGGGGAGCTTTCTGTGGAAAACAGTTTCTTCCCAACCATAAGTCCAATTGTGTCTAAATTTATCTCACATAATTGGACCAAGGGAATCTGTCTTGTTTTATTACTGAGCTCAGAAACAATAGTCAACGGTCTTTATTTTCATTTGAGTCACTTTTTTGCTGACTTCTTAGAAGTAGTTAGTTTGAATCAAAGTGGACTGTTTGAGATTATTCTTGTGAGCAGTTCAATCAGGGGAAGTGCTTGTCGGGATAAACCCTTGTTGTAAGTGACGACAGAATAGGCCTAGTTGTTATACGAGTAAATCAATGAATGGACTGACAAAATAAACATTAAGGGTTTATAATGTCTAAACAAATGCGGGAAAAACAAAATTAAGACTTAACAACTGGTATTATTTTTTTGTCTCATTCTGAGAACACATTCTGTGCCCAGAGATTATTAATACTTGCAAGAACAAACATTCGACAACAAATCCACAAATCTCTTCTGTGTCATGTCAACACTCACAGATTTCTGTCAGCCGACACGCACAAGTGTTTCTCGCCTGCATGCCCGCTCAACCTGGGGTGGTAACAAAGGGGGGTTATGTTCCAGAGCAAAGAGAAGAGACGTAAAAGAGAACAAATGACCTGCTTCAGTAACATTTTGTCTTTTGCATCCATCACATTTATGCTTGTGGGGACGTAACGTGTTCATTGACGTCGCTAAGGTCACAGAGCGCCATTAATTTGTCTGTTTTGTTTGTTGCGTTAATTTTTCTAGGATTAATTAATTGAACAACCCTAATTTTAAGACATGTCTTTACAGGATCTATGGAGGACCGCCGCTACCTCAGACACAACATTCTAAGTGGAAACGTGGCGTTTAATGTCATCGTGACCACGTAAGAAAGACACACACCCACCATCATGTTTTACAGATTATTACCCTGAACCCTTGTGTGGTGTTTCACTCTGGAGGACCTGATGACGTTTTTTTACTGTAAAAAGCACGGAAGAGAATACACATCCTGTACACGGTTTATGTTGCTTGTAATTGTGAAAGTCGTCAAAAAAGAACAATAAGGTTAAGGATCCACCGGACCTTCAAACCGTTGGTGAGCAACTAAAACCTGCCACCAGGACACAAGGGTTAAGACCAGCACCTGAAGTGGCCTGTCACTCTCAGCTGAACAAAAACTGATTGGTGATTCTGTTTTATCCGGTTTTGCTTCTCATTCAACAGGTACAACCTGGCAATAGGAAACGACAGTGACCGCAGCCTTTTCCGCAAACTGCGCCTGAAGTACGCCGTGTTCGATGAAGGTCACATGCTGAAGAACATGAACTCTCTCCGCTATCGACACCTCATGGCTATTAATGTTAGTGCAGTGAAATGTTGTTCTACATTTCCACCACTGCCACAGTTTCTGTGCCATCTTCAGGTTTATAATCTCTACTCTTTGTCTTTGGATCCTCTCTTTCTCTCTCTCCCTGTAGGCGGAGCATCGCTTGCTGCTGACAGGAACTCCCTTACAGAACAACCTCTTAGAGCTGATGTCTCTGCTCAACTTCATCATGCCTTCTCTGTTCTCCAGCTCCACCACACAGCTTTCCAAAATGTTTTCTATGGTATGTTTGTGAATTTTTCTATCACTCTTTAAGTTCTTGCTGCTCTGATGAAAGCTATAGTGTTTGAAGCTAGATGGCACCAAAACATCTGTCTGTAATAATTATTTTCTCTGGATCAAGTTTGATGAAACCTGCAAATATACACGTGCACAAGTATTAGTGCCTTTTCATATTTTGAACTCTCTCTAAACTTTATTTTTTTTGACATTTGAGATTTCCACTTCTTTATTAAGGTGAGCCTCACAGGTAGCCATCTTGCGCAGAGCAAATTTGAGAAACTGGACAGTCTGGCTTCACCAAAGTTCACACATATTAATGATTGAATAAATTAATTAATATTAATCTCCAGATGAAATTAAGCAAGCCAAAAATAATTTAATATTTGGTTTTTTGGTCTATCTTTGGGTTTAACATTATTTATTTTGCTGTGTGTCAGAAATCCCATGAGGAGCAGAGCCCCTTTGAGAGGGACCGCATTTCTCAGGCCAAACTCATCATGAAGCCTTTCATCCTGCGAAGAGTCAAGAGTGAGGTGAGTTGATCCGACAAAGTTTCATATTTTGTAGTTTATGTAAGTATGAAGTATTGTGAATAAGAAATCGTCCCTTCTTCTCCAGGTCCTCAAACAGCTGCCCGCCAAGGAGGAGAAAATAGAGTCCTGCTCCATGAGCGAGAAACAGCAGGTTCTCTATCGGACCCTCTTTAAAAAACTCAAGGCTACCACCAATGGCGAGAGTAAGACCACTGTGGTTCACAGCATTATTTTCATTAATAAGAGCAATGCTGGGGTAAATTTAAAACCTCTTGTCTTTTCTTTGCAGAGCGCGAACTTTGCAATGTGATGATGCAGCTGAGGAAGATGGCCAACCACCCGCTGCTCCATCGGCAGTATTACACCACAGAAAAACTCAAAGCCATGAGCAAACTCATGCTCAAGGTCAGATTTGTTTTCAGCATTATTAAGACGGTAGATAAGACAGTAGGTCCTTTATTTCTCATTGTAGTCACTACATCAAAATTCCGTTTGGTCACTCCAACGGTAAAGGAGCACAAATAGAACTATTTACTAAATACAAAAGTAATACATGGAAGAGGTAGTAAATAAACACAGAAAAGAGGTGGTAATACTTGCAGTGAATTGCAATAAAGTAGTGCAAAACAGCTGTATTATATTATTGTTTCGATCTTTTTTTTCTAATTGTCTATAAACTGTAAAGAGAAATAGAGAAAAAAAATGGAAAGTTCTGCACCGGGTTCAAAAAAAGTGAAATGGGTGATGGCGAAAATCAGTTGCTCTTCGGGTTTGGGCCAAAGAAACCGATGAAAATAATGAATTCCAACACCGACTATCCAACCTACTGACAAAAAAATGTAACGTGAAGGATGGCAGTCTGAATTTATGGATACACCCGTCGTAATCCATGGTTGAATAAAGGATTTTTAACCTGTTTTCCGAGTGCCTCACATCATTTCCATTACGTTACATCTTTTGTTTCCTAAACTCTGCTAGCTGATGATACAAACGACTTATCAATATTAAAGTAAAACATATTAATTCTTAAAACATCCAAATCAACTTCATTCCACTGCAGCAGCGCAGAGATGCAAAAGCCTTTCCATCGTCACACTATACCAGCGACTGCGATCCTGATTTCATAACTGCTCGTTGTTTGACTCTCATTCCCCTCTTTCTACTGTTCCCTCTGCAACATATGTGGAATATTTCCAATGTTGGGCATCTCTTCAATTTAACTTTGTCTCTCTCCACAGGAGCCCACTCACTTTGATGCAGACGCCGCTCTGATCCAGGAGGACATGGAGGTGATGTCAGACTTTGAGCTCCATCGTCTGTGCCAGCAGTATTCCTCCATCAGTCCCTACCGGCTTGAAACCGATTTGCTTCTTGACTCAGGGAAATTCCACCACCTCACAAAGTTGCTGGCTTCAATTAAGAATAAGGCAAGAACAAATGAGCAGAAATATCACTTTCATAATTATGGTATTTTTTTGCAAACATGTCGCGTAAATGTTTTCCTTCAATCCTACAGGGAGACAGAGTGGTGTTATTCAGTCAGTTCACCATGATGCTCGACATCGTAGAGGTGCTGCTAAAACATCTTCAACATCGTTACATCAGACTGGATGGATCCACGCCAATTGCCGACAGGTCAGAAGTACATCAAATCTCTTTTTTACAAATGGATTTCTTGAGGAAAATATAACAAAATAGTGAAAAATAATTGTGGTTTAGAATTCACAATAGCTATTAGTCCCTTCCTGTTGGATTCTTGTGGCAGAAATATATATTAGTGAGTGAAGACCAAAATTATCAGAAGTTTTCTTTGAGTTTATTGAAAAGCCCTCTTCCATCCTGAGTGTCCGCAAAAAGAAAATATCCTAAATCATTACGACATTCAACTTTTTAAATCATTCAGGACAGGGAAGTATTAACCCCTGCAAAGCCTTCTCCTTGTCTGTCTAGATCAGGGGTGTCAAACTCATTAAATCATAACCTGTGTCCACATTGAGGGCTGAACAGGGCCCAAATTGACCATGTTTAATTTAAGTCATTAAGTAATAGTAAATAGAAGATAAATTGAAAATAGATCAGCATAAAAAATGTTTGTCTCCCTCTCTATCAGCAGTGTTTTAACAGAATCATTTCCAATGAAAGGATTTTACACAGCCAGATAACTATATTTATATCCATTCTGTTTTTTAATTTAAGTATCAAGAACTTTAAACAACCCTTGGTTAATGGCTGAGCTGATTTAGGAGTTTCTTTCTCCTACCATAATAATGCAGTAAAAGTAGAAAGTTGCTCCTCGTATCTTTTCTTGCAGTCGGGAGCAGCGCTCTTCGGAAAACTGTAAAGTGCATGGATAGCCTAAAGGAGCATTTCACATTAAATGTAGGCATCTTGATATGTTTTCTTGTTTTCTAACGCAACAGCACTGAGACATGTTGAGCGGTTTGAGGATGTGAACGCACTCCCCAGTTAATAAAAACGTGAGTTCTGGCCTACTCTTATTTATAAGGCTATTCTGGGTCTACTTCTACCTTTTCTCTTAACCTACATCAACCCAAAATCCACAGGAAGTCATTGTCTTCACTCCCAGGACTTATTCCTACTGTCTGTCCCCAGTGTCTGGATTGAACATGTAAAAAAGTAATTTCAGTTTGCTGCTCCTTCTGCCTGGGATCAGCTGCAGAATGAGCTGAACTTCAAAGAGCTGGTCTCATTGAACACGTTCAAAGTCGTCTTAAACGACTGGGATGATTTAACTGATATAGATGTCTTTGACAAATACGGATGATTCGTCTTAATTTATGATTTCTTTAATTTATTTCTCTGTTTATTGTTATTTCTTTCCTATTCGGTATGTTTGCAACGCTGTTTGTGTGCTGCTGCCCGTCGTGGCCGGGGCGCTTTAAAAAAACAACAACAACAAATCTTGATAAACGCATTTGTGAAAAAGTTGGCAGTTTTACCTTTTGTTGGGAACCCAAGAGAGAGGATTTTAATCTAAAAAATCATTTTCATGGTAAAATAAATGTTAAAAGAAAAAATGAGACGGGTTTGCATGACAATTTAAATAATTTTATCATAGGGTATAAGTTAAATGGACACTTCATTACATGAAAAAGCAGGAAATGTGTGGTTTCAACATGTCGGTGCCGTCTTAGAATTATGGTTGGGTGAGAGATGTAGGTCAATGTTGCTCATGTGAAACTAAAGCAAACACAAACCAAATCAAGAAGGGCTGAGCCTGTTGGGAGAGAGAGAGAGAGAGAGAGAGCGGTTAGATTGGCTTATATAAATTCTGTACAATATGCATTACTCAAAAATAAATAAAGGGAACACTTAAATAACACATCCCAGATCTGGATGAATGTAATATTCCAGTTGAAAGTCTTTATTGATTACATAGTGTCATTTGTTGAGTACAAAATAACGTAAGAACGATCAGTGGTAACCAAAATCACAAACCCATTGAGGACTGGATTCAGAGTCATACTCCAAATCAAAGTGGACAAATGAGATCCCAAGCTGATCCAACTTTTGTGAATTTCCTCAAGACAACTCATAATGAGGCTCAGTAGTATTTATACAGGCACGTGGAGGCCTGGAGACGTCCAGACGTTGTAGGCTCTCCCTACAACGTCTGGGCATGGTCCCGATGAGACGACGGATGGTCTCCTGGGGGATCTTCCCCCAGACCTGGATCACGTCATCAGTCAGCTCCTGGACAGTCAGACACTGGTGGGACGTAGCGTTGGTGGATGCTACATTACACGTCCCAGAGGTGCTCGATTGGATTCAGGTCTGGGGAATGGGCATGCCACTCAATAGAGTCAATGCCTTCGCCAGTCAATGCCTTCGCCAGTGCATGACAATGCTCTGGCCTGAGGCCGAGCATTGTCATGCACCAGAAGGAACCCAGGGCCCACTGCACCAGCATGCGGTCTGACAATAGACCTGAGGATCTCATCCCGGTAACTAACAGCAGTTAGACTACCCTTGGCTAACAAGTGGAGGTCTGTGCTTCCTCCAAAGATATGCCTCCCCACATCATCACTGACCCATTGCTAAACCGGTCATACTAGAGGATGATGCGGGCAGCAGAATGTTTTCCACAGCGTCTCCAGGCTCTCACGTCTGTCACATGTGCTCAGTGTGAACCTGCACTCATCATCATGAAGAAAACAGGGCGCCAATGGTAAATCTGCCAATTCTGGTGTTCTCAGGCAAATGCCAATCGAGATGCATGGTACCGGACGGTGAGCACAGGCCCCACTGTGGACGTGGGGCCCTCATGCCACCCTCGGGGAGTCTGTTTCTGACAGTTTGGGGAGAAACATGCACACGATTGGCCTGCTGGAGGTCTTTCGTAGGGCTCTGGCAGTGTTCCTCCTCTTTCTCCTCGCAACCCAGCAGCAGATAGCAGTTCTGCTGTCGGGTTGTTGCCCTCCTACAGTCCCCTCCACCTCTCCTGGTTTACTGGCCTGTCTACTGGCATCTCCTCCAAACTCTTAATGCTGTTCTGGAAGACACAGCAAACCTTCTTGCCACTGCACGTACGGATGTGCCATCCTCGAGGAGCTGCACGACCTGAGTAACTTCTGTTGGCTGCAAATACAGCCTCATGCTACCACTAGTGGCGAGAACACTGGAAAAATGCAATTAATAGGGGTTGACTCGCTTATTTCCTCTCCCTTCCACCTGTTGTCTGTTCCCTTTGCATAACAGCAGGTGAAATTGATTCACAATCATAATTGCTTCCTGACTGAACAGGTTGATATCCCAGAGGTGTGATTGACTTGGAGATACACTGTGATGATTATGTGTTTCCTTTATTTTTTTTGAGTAGTGTGGTATAATAACTGATAATAAAACGGTTCTAACACTACCTAATTATTGATTATAATTGACACTGTAAACTTATTTTGTTGTAGGCCTTTTTTTTTTTAGCACCACCACAAATGCTTTACTGAAGCCACTCCCCTTTATTTAATTACTCCCTAATTTCCCTTAATTTGAACTAATTTAAGGGAAATTAATTGAATGTCCTCAGTAATGTCTACAATCATGTCCTCATCTTGCAGGATTGTGTTGATTGATGAGTTCAACAACGATCCTGGCATATTTGTGTTCCTGTTGTCAACGCGTGCTGGCGGCCTGGGCATCAATCTCACCTCAGCCAATGTTGTCATCCTACATGACATTGACTGCAACCCCTACAATGACAAACAGGCAGAGGACAGATGCCACCGCGTGGGCCAAACAAAGTAAGAAGGAATCTGTCAATAATAGTCTTGTAATGCCCAATTTTATTTTTTCCTTATGAGGTTTTATTATTTCAACTCCGTTCTGTTACATCAGTAAATGGACAGAAATTTGTTAACCAATTAAAGTTTGTTGCAGAGTCTTTAGAGACGCATTCTATGTGCTGATTTACTGAAGTGACCGACTGTCTTTGCTTTGGGTGTCAGAACTGTGAAGGTGATTAAGCTGATCAGCAAGGACAGCATAGAGGACTGCATCCTGCAGCTAGGCCACAAGAAGCTGAAGCTGGAGCAGGACATGACTGCTGCTGACAGGGGTAAGGAGATGTAAACACGTACATGAGCTTTATTCACCGCCTGCACCCTTTCTAATTAATTAAAACAAGAAGTTGATAGAGTCATAGTATGTAGTTGGTAAATCCAAATTAAGAACTTGTAATAGATGCAATCACTCTCATATCCATGAACTAGATTAGTATTTACTTCAACTCATGCGCTCACTAACTGTCCCTGAACGCATCATGTTCAGTCTCTCGGCTGTTAGTTGGTGCATGCAGAACAGCATGGGCAACAGGAGTGAAAAGAAAAGCTAACAGACAGACAAGCTTGTACCTAAAAAGACCGCCATGTTAGTCATTCGGACACAACTTGTAAGAACCGGGAATCTTGCTGTGTGAATACAGCAACCGCACATTTGGAAAAGCCACAAGTGATGGATCACAAACGGTTAAAGCTGTATAAAGAAAATAAGTAATGGTAAAGCTAAAGTCTAGGGCAGGGCGATTCTTTTGTTTCTCATTAACCATAAAAAAACGTTGAAAAATGAACTCGTAATCATGATATAACGACCTTCCATAGTGCTCCCCGAGTGTCACATGCAAAATAAAAGGGAAACCATTCGGTGTGAACTAGTAGCAACAGTCTCCACTGAGAGAGAAACGAGCACGCTCCGTAAAACTTTCTACAACTTCTACTTGTTTTAAAAAATTGATAGATGGAGAATAAGTTTACTCCTCTTTGACTGTTTTTCTGTGCGATTTAGACTTGTTTTGTTCATGTGACACCAGGGTGGTACTTAAGAGAGATTTTCTTCGTTTGCTGTGCAATGGTATTGCTTGCAATGACCTCATCTTCTCTGAATCCAAAAACCTTCCACAAATTCACCAGCTCTCTCTCTCTCTCTCTGTCGCTCTCTCTCTTTGTCGCTCTCTCTCTCCCTGTCTCTCTCTTTGTCGCTCTCTCTCTCCCTGTCTCTCTCTTTGTCTCTCTCTCTCTCATTTGCATGATTTTCTGAAAATTGTAAACTGCAGCACGTTTGTTTTTGGGAAAAGGAGCTGCAGTTTGCAATTTTCACACATTTCCACCCAGCATGAAGAAGCTAAGGCAGCTTTGAAGTGCTACAAAGCACTGCTGTCATTATCAGAATCTAAGATGTCAAAGATATTTTGGTTACATTTCTTTGCCCTTACTGTTTTGAACCAGTGTTGAATCGGGGGTTAGAGCAACTGTGTTGAAATTGAAAATAAATTGTTGTTTGTCCTCCAGGTGATGAAGGGACCATACCTGAAGATATGGCATCTTTAATCAAAGCCTCGATGGGACTGTGATGCGGAATCAAACACACAAGACTTGAGACTGCTCAATGACATATTTGTTGTTATTCTGTGATTCTGGGCAAACCTGAGAATCAGACTGAACACACACTTTTTGTTCTATTCTAGAAAACTACTGAGAGACATCTGCTGCCAAGTAACGTTGGGTTCTTATGTTCAGCTGTGCCTAAAACCCAGTTTTAATTTCAAGAATATGGAGTTCCACTTTGATCAGTGTTAAATAAATAAATACATAGATATTCCAGTAAAAACGATACATTTGGTTCTGAATTATTTCCTGAAATAAATACACGAGGATGAGGATCCTGTTGAACTTTTCAGGGAGTGTACATTTCATAATACAGTGGTACCCGCGTTTACGAGCATAATTCATTCCAAGACTATTGGAATGAGGCCGGTCGTATTTTAAGTCTGGAAGAAAATACTAAGTTATTTAATTATACATTTAATCCAAACTTGGTCCGTTTCTTGCCGCTACACCGCAATTGAAAGTCCCCACGCGAGCCATATCCCAATTTAACCCCTGAAATGCAGCCTTATGAAGCAAAAAACAAATTTCCCTGATATAAATATATGTGGCATTTTGGAATAAAAGTATAGTCACTAAAAGATGCATGCTAAACATCAATATATAGAAGTGGAAAAAAAAAAAGTGCCTTCCCTGAGGATCCCCTTTTAAGGTACATGAAAGAGTTTGTTTAAAAGGTCAGAGCAAACTATCAGCAATGCAGTGAGTGTTTGAGGACGCAGTATTACTCACGCAGTCTTCTTTCGTCCACCTTCAGATGTACTTCATGCTGGTAAGGAAATAAAGCTGACTAAAGGCCTTCAATGATTGCAGTATTCCAGATTCTAGTGTTTGAGTCCTGTTTATGTACATAAATAGGTGCTAGCGTCTTATTATTCATACCGAGGTGTTGCTTCTTCCCACTTTTTACATACAGCATACTGTAAAAATGTAACCTTTAAGTGTCACATGACCCCTTTCATCCCGATGTCATGTAAGAAAAAACTTCCAGCCCAGACAGACCGGTTGAACTTTTTGATATGTGGTTGTGTGGCAGTAGATGATGCGTTTAATACACATTTATACAGCACACTAACACAAAACTATGAAACTAATACAAAACTTGAATCGTTTTCTTCTTTGTGTCATTACCTTAATGGAAATGCGGGATGATTTCAGGACGTAGCTTCTGCTAAGTGATTTGTGGTTGACAAGTGTTACTGTTTGAGCTACTTTGACCTCGTTTGTATGTTTATAAGGTTCCTGTTTGAAATTAATAACAAAGAAAAACTGAATAAATGTTCCATATACAACAAACTTTGAGAGTTGTGTCCGTAAGACTCAGAGTGGACGGCCTACTGCCATGACCGGTCGGGCTTGAAAAAAAAAAAGAGAGACGGAGAGAAAGAGAAAGACACGGGTGATGGAAGATACAGACGGGGGGGAAAGCAGCAAAGATATCAGCTATAATCCATTTTCTTCAACCGCTCCATGGTCGGGCCGCGGCAGCACAGGGATCCCAGGTTGATAATAACATTAATATTAATGTAACATTTAGTGATAGTTCATGGGGAAATACTATACAATAATAATAATAATGATAACAACAACAATAATCATCATCATGAGCATCTTGTGATCGGTGGACATCGAGCAGGTCCACAGCAGCAGATGCAATCACCAACCATGTGACCTTACAGGGCGCGAAAACACAAAGACTGCAGGGAAGAAGTCAAGTTAGTAACATGCATTTAATCCAGTAACATGCATTAAAGTGAGTGGGATGTATAAAGAGGGACAGTGAGAGAGGAAGAGAGAAAAGCTCAGTGCATCATGGGAGATCCCCTAGCAGTCTAAACCTATAGCAGCATAGCTAAGAGCTAGCTTATGCCAGCATTAATTATAAACTTTATCATAAAGGGAAGTTTTAAGCCTACTTTTAAATGTAGAGAGGCTCTCTGCCCTCTGTACAAAGATTGGGAGATGGTTCCACAGGAGAGGAGCCTGATAGCTGAAAGCTCTGGCTCCCATTCTACTTCTGGAGACTCTAGGGACTACCAGTAACCCTACATGCTGGGAGCGCAGAGTTCTGATTGGACAATATGGAACTATGAGCTCCTTCAGATACGTTGGTGAGGGATAAGTTGGTGAATGATTTTTCT